>WOGN01010868.1:0-10239 GCA_015342105.1 Leptinotarsa texana | reverse complement strand
CACATGATTCTCGGACCCAATGATCACTTACCCCACGGTGTGGGGAGTGGTCATTGGTTGATAATGCTGGCGCGCCCTCCCGAATGTATCGGGGCTTCGGGGAATAGGGCCTGACCAGCGCACACTACGGTAAAAAAAAATTAATGTTTCCATTGACAATGTCAATATGTTCAGTATGCAGTATACATATCAAACCAGCAAATAGACAGATTCAGTATTGAATTAACCATATAAAGGGAAATTTCCCAATCCCTTAACAACATGGAAATGGCGGTTTCTGTATTTCTCGCTATCGAAGTAGCGAGCATTTGACAATGCAATACCTAAATCTACGGAACGTCTCTGGCTAGGAAAGGTATAGAATCGACCATAATTGGCTGAATCTATGCCATCCTGGTGAATAGAACTGCAACTACGACGCTTCAAGATAACGTCATTAGGTGCAGAATCACCAGGAGCTTTCTCAAGGTGGGACTTTCTCCCCTTCTCTGATCCCTCCTGACGGATAGTCTGGATGTGACGAATAGAGAAGTAGATCTGGAAGCGTATGCAGCTTTGCCATCTTGGCAAAGTCCACGTCGGGAACGATAACTTGTAATATCCTCCAAAGTACGATGAAAATTGTCCACAGTCGCGGTGACAGGAGAAGCAGATGTCTGTTACACCAGCAAAACTATGATAATCCCCTTCACCAGAAGGAGAAATTGAACAATTTAACCGCACTTCCTCTCAATATTGAGGACATTCCTTTTCGAACTGAGGTGAAATATTTCGGTATTGTTCTTGATAAGGAACTCACCTGGAACACTCACTTGTGGAAAAATTTACACAAAGCCAGACAGTCCCTATGGACATGTCGAAGGATTTGTGGTGAAACTTGGGATTCATGTCCTAAACAAATCCTTTGGATTTATCTGTATCTTCCAGGATTGGCTCCAAGACGTTCATTTACCCTTCGAAGCTTGAATTCAAACAGTTGTTGGACTACATTAGGGATGAATTACGGTGTCTAATACGACTTCTCACAGGTCACTTTCTCAAAAAAGGTTGAGAGGGAACATGCAATGAATTGAATATGTGAGATGTCAAATGATTTGGAGTCGTAGGTATTTTTGTTTGTCCCGGATATCAAAGGCAAATTGTTCTTCTGTCAAGTATTGAATATTGGATGAATTTTTTTTCAAAACTCATGAAACTGATAACAAACACTTCATCATTTGTTGAGGTTTCCGAACACGTGGTAACATTCGTTTCCCAGGTCAGACCCCTGAAGAACATCGAGCTGAAATTTGGCCACTGTTAGATTTTTTCCTACGGAAAATGTAATCCGCTATCCAGTCTTTAGAAATACCTCATTCATCACTAGAAAGATTTTTTTTGTCAACCTGAATATATTTCACAATTTTTTCATAGTGAGCTCTGCTGAAATAGTGATTTTGGAAAAGAGGTTTTCGAAAAGATAGATATTTGTGAAAAAACTTTCAGGTTTCCACTCCTTTATTTTCACACAAAAAGTTGTGCGGAACTTCCAGAGGAAGAAAGAAAGCAATAAGGTTCAAAATGGACTCTGAAAGCAGCTGTTCCAGAAGTATTTTTTCTCATTTTGAACTCAATTTATTTGTTTTCTTTCTCCCATTTCACTAATGTTTTTGTATGAAAGTAGATTTCTTATTGAGAAAATCATATTGATTATCGGAAAAAATATTATATATTAGTTTGTTCCAAATGTTTTGTCCGTTTTTATAAGTCTGTTTCGAACTGTGATATATGAGTGAAATCAGTGCAAATCCGTTAGCATAAAAATTGGGTGCTCGGGATTAGATGAAGTCGATGAAGGCAGTACTTTCCTGGTTCAGATTGGTAGAGGTTCCACTGGCGAAAAAGTTATTGGAGTGCTTGAAAAGATGGTAGTCGAGTATGGTGGGTGATTCGTTTAATTTTCGGACGGTGGTTTGTGAGAGGTGCGGACGGGCGTTGTCGCGGAGCAGAACCGGACCTCTTTTGTATTTGAGCAGTATCTACTGCTACTAATTTAATTTTTAGTATATTCCATCGATTTTCTTACAAAAGGACTCTGCTCTGTTTGGCCCCGTTGCAGAGAATTATAGTGAATGATACTAGTCGCTGACCACCATACAGTAACCAAGACATTTTTTGATGGTTTTTTGTCTTTGGGAAGTGCCTGGGTGGCACACCTGACCAATTACTGACCTGTAGTCTTCTGTTGAAGTAGAAAATCCACTTTACACTTGACGACCCGTTCCAGAAATGGATCATTTTATCCCATTACAATTGTTCAGCTATTTTAGATGACCTTTGCCTTTCTGTCAACTCAATATCTTTAAGAAGTAATCACATTTTTCCATTTGTGTTACGATTCTACAAGACTAACTACGGCTCGATGGCAATAAGTTGTAGACTACAAAAAATTTCAATACATACTTTTCAAAACCTGATCTTTTTCATTTGTCACATTTAAAATTCAAAAAATGGCATTCAGACGACTTCATCCAGAGATTGTTCATTGAACTTCTGAATAGTCGTTCATTATTTCTTTTAATGATCATAACTTATTCTAGTGTCTTTTTTTTATTTGAGTTTGAACTTCCTTGGCTTGCCATTTGGATTTTATTACAATTATATAATGTACAACTTGACAAATGAAACTGCATACCTTTATTTATTGTTAAGTAATAACTTAACTTTATGGTTTATTTGCACATTGTTGTAACATTTGGGACTTTGTTACAATTCTGTAATGTACTTGACACCGTCACGTTTTGTTTTATAATTCAATTGATCATTTGTGTTAAATGTCTTTATGTTTATTCTTGTCTTTTCAATATTTTTTCTTCTTTGTGTTCCATTTGGTATTTCATTAATAGTTTGTGGTGTACTGGTCTAATAAAAATAAATAGGTTTATTTATTTTTAAGCAATTACAATAGTTTATTATAGGATCTTACTTGTTGGGTTCATAACTGAACTCTAATGCTTGACTGGTTTCAACAATTGAAACTCTCTTTGATAAACCATTTGAAATTTCATAACAATTCTGTAGTGCACTTGACTGATAAATAAAAAATAAAAATTTTGGTGTGCAAAAGCAAAGAACAGACCTGAAAATGGACAAAACTTCTGAACGAACGTTCTCAAATAAAGCATATTCAAGACACTTGAGAATACTGTATTTCTATAGTTTTCTAAATAACGAGGAGTATTATTACTGTAAATTAGTATTTTGCAACGTGTTGCTGCAGAAAAAGTATACTAAATAAAGTAGACATTCTATCAAATGGAAAAATAACCTTCCATAGCAAACATGAAAATTTCATCGATCTCAAAAATGCTAACTTTCCAACATTTTTTTGAAGTGATCATGGACTACGTAAATGATACCAGAAAAAAATTTCTAGGGGATAACTTTTTCATTGCATGGAGGTCGTAAGTGACAATAAGCATCAATTTTATTCGCTTAGATACTTTTATCAAATGTCTAATGGACACATTCGCGAAATCAACAGGATAGTCTCTTAGAAACTCATTATTCTTATTATATTTTATTTGAATTTTAGACTTCTGACGAAGCTTTTTTACTCTTTGTCAAAATTCTAACTAAAATCGGTTGTTTAGTCTTCCAGTTTGAAATATTCGTAAAACAAAATGTTTATGTTCACTTTCTACGGAGTAAAGCGATTGAAAGATCTTCTTGAAACGATGGAACAATATTCATTGAATATTTTATTTTTAAATGAAATATAAATTGATTCAATTATCAGTATAACTGCCCTCACAGTACTTTCTAGTAACTCGGATTCATTCTTGGAATAAAAAGATGGATGGATAAAAAATTAAGCTCTATCATCTCGAAACACACAATAAAAATTACATCATAGCAATATATTCTTCTTCTTCCTGTTATATGTCAGTTGTGATCCTCTTGTCATGCATGGATATGATGGAATCGTTTATCTCTGCTCAAAGATTATAAACTTTGCGATATATGTAACATCAACCCTCAAATTTCGCTAGGGAGTTTTGAACATTCGAATAATTCTAAGCAAACTATGATCCCTACGTAATTGCAAGGGTTCTCGTTCTCTTGTATGTCTAGAGAACATTCAATATTGATCTTCAAAATTAACACTCCAAATCTCTGTTGACCAAAGCGTCAATTTTCAAAGCCTTTAGATACTTCCTTGAATATATTGCTGTACATTATGATACTCGAGTGGGACACTCCATTCATTGATATTTCCATATCTTTTGATTCTACTATTTCAGAAGTTCAGGTTACATATTTCGGCCACGGAAGTACCGCATAGATGAATTCCTTCATGAATGAAAACCTATAACTTTTTTATTTATTTTCGGTTTTCAGCAATTCACAATCTGTTGCAGTTGAAACCTTTGGTGTTTTTGGATCTCATGCTTCTGAATTATTGAAAGAATTCCTAGAAGAATGACGAACTCTACCGAAGACAACCAAGCCTATTCATTTTTAATTCACAGAGTCACTATCGCCATTCAAAGGGGTACGTCACTTCAGTATTGGGTACTCCTCCACAAATCGAATGAAAAATTTCTATTATTCTCACAAAATGTATCGAGCAAATTGACTATGTTTCCATTTTCTCAGAAGATGCACAGAAATTCTAATAAATTCTGGAATTATCATTGTCTTACAAACTCGAAAAATCTATTATACATAGACAAATGTTAGTTGCAAGCAAATTCCTTAATCCGCTGGTGTGATGATGGGAAGATTTGCGCATGCATGATTACTCGAAAGATTACAGCAGTGGCGAATATATCATCAACAGCTACAACAAAATTGGACCAGTGATACATTCTAAAGTCAAAACCCTTGGGCTTGATGGTTTGAAGAATGTCCAATGTTTATCAAATACGAGATGGTTACTAAAATACATGGTATTATTACTAATATTTCTATTATGGAAGCTGCTATAATCCAAGTGTTCGCAGAAGTTATCAAGGAAGTTTCGTTGGAAGATTCATCTGATAGTAGTGAACACAGTCATTTCGAAAAGTCAGATTCAGAGTTTTGCCCCTCGATTCATGGGTCATGCGTATCAAGACGCCCAGGAATTCCTTCGTTGCCTTTTAGAAACTTTATATAATGTCGTCAATAGAATTAATTAAGAACCTAAACCGATCTTAACGGAGATTGACGAAGAAATGAGCGACAGCGAAAAAGCACAAGATTTATGGCTGACACATTTGATTATTCAAAATCCACAATGAAGTGGACACCCATCAATAACCTTGGATACTTTCTGGTATTTATCACTTCCCATGTTACAAAAAACTGGCCAATTGAGTTTGTCATAATGCTTGGATTCCTTTACTACAGAGAAAATTTTGGATATATATGAAAAAAATGAAAAAAAAATGAAAAAATTCATCAAAGTCTATCAACCTATAAGTTTTCCGGTATTTAAGTAATTGATTTTGAAAAATTCTCTTTAACGAAAAAGTTTAAAGGCAAATTGAATGTTCCTATCGAATTTCTGCCAGATGGATTGAATATGAGCGATTATGCAGCAGAAAATATGACTCCTTGTCGTTATAATCTATATGCACTTTCAAATCACAGTGGGTCTATTCACAGCGGACATTACATAGCATACTGCAGTCATCCCTACGTTGGCATGTTGCACAAATACAATCATTCACCAATTTCACCAAAATCACTTGTTAGTAGAGATGCATACATCATCTTTCATGAAAAGGAGGAAACAAAGTCGCCCTTTGATGAAGTGTTTTGAAATGTTATTCATGACCTGTTGATTTTGTTATATAGATCTTATATACAATTTGTTTTTCGATGTTCATAATATTCATTTGAATTACAAGTTCCAATAAAAAGTTATTTTACTCTAACCAGAATAGATCAAGAGAGGATCTGCTCGCCATAGCAATGGTAACCATGTACGTGCCATATACACAGAGTTACTTGCTGTACATATTCTTTAAATTTTCTAGAGTCTCCGTGAGATATTTTGTTACATTCAATCACCTGATCACCAGCTGATTTCAAAATATCCTCCCCTATCCGCTATGCTGTTATTCATCTTCTATTTGTATTCACGATGATCCTTGTTTCTTATCTTTACTGATTTTGAAGTTCCTTCTCAATAATAGACTCAACTCACCTCATTCATCATCCTTAGTTAAATTTCATGTTCCAACAAGGACAAGATTACATACGATGCTTAATATAGGGTCACCCGAAGACGATTGTGGATACTAACAATCGAAACGTCGTGATATAACTTGGTCAGAAATCTTTTTAATTTTTTCGATTTGTTCTTAATTTTTGGTAATTCAGCTTTTATTAATATTTTAATTTTTATTTTTTGGTCATAGCTTGTATATTAATTCTTCATAAATTCAGTTTTCGTTTAACAACATTGTTATTTTCGGTTAATCTTATTGATTTTGTAATTGTTTTTTTTCAGGGTTTTCAAATCAATTTATATTAGGTAAGACAATGGAAGTCCGAACTGATGAATTATATTTATTTTCTAGTATGAATCTCTCCTCGACACAGTCTTTAGACACGTTTGGATCATGGTTTTTAGGTATAAAATATTATAGGTTTGTAATATTTTTGAAATCTTTTTCTTATTGTATTTATTTCCAGCGTCCTGAAGAAGTCTCAATATCAAGACGAAAGCTAGATGTACAGTAAAAATAGAGTAAGTTTTTTGAAGTCGCCTTTGACTGCCTCTTCCTGGAGAATCTAATCTCGTATGAAAACTGAACTTTCTACGTTTCAATAGGTCGTTATATACGAAAGGTTCATTTGTCACTCACTAATTCATTTCTTCAATTATCCTTTCCAAATTCGTGGAAAACTTCTGTATTAACGGGTTGGTTTCACGACTATTCTTTGCCTGGATTGAGATTAATGACACCAATATATAAGTAATTCCTCTATTAAACGCTTTAAAGCTTCCATGGAAGTACGCCTTCGAGTTTTAAATTGATTTACATTGAGTTCGGCTTTAAGCTCGAGTTTTATTGTGAGGATTGAAAATTTTATCTGGAAATGTTCCAGATTTCTGATTGGATGGTGTGTTGTAAAAGGTATCAAGCATACTTCATGTGGAAATAAATTCAGGAGAAAATTGCTTTTTGCTGGAACAGAAATGATATCAAATTGGCACAATCTCATTAATAAATCAGTTCAATGAATAACCTTGCTGAAATAGACATCCAATCAATTCACGTAGACCAAATGATTCAATATATTACATGTTTCCACTAACATTTTTTTGTTTAACTTTTTCACGGAGATGACATCAAAAGGTTGATGTTGCTCAGCAGAGTCTGATACATCGTATACAGCGAATTCCGTTTCATACCAATTTGCTTATTTCATAATCCTTTTCAGTATTTTCTCTTTTCAGCATGTTTCGAATCCAGTTCACGTAATCCCTCTCAGCAGTATAGAAATATGAAGAAATTTCTGTATATAAATTATATCCTAACTTCATCCGCATCAAGATTTCAACAGCAATAAAAATCAGAAGAGGTTTTGTTGCAGAAAGTTTTCAGTACAGCTCGTATTCTTTCAGAATCATTATCATTTAAATATACCAAAAGATATCAGTCGGATAAGGAGAATAAAAGAATTCGTGATTAGAAATGAATTGATAATATCGTACAAGATTCAGAGAGACGTATTTTTTCGCCATCTGTTTATAATATTTTTTGTACGACTGTCATTAAAAGTGACATTCTTAATGGTTGTCAGGAGTTAAAAGTATTTTCAATTAATATTTTTTGGAATAAATCCCAATAAACAAAACATAATTATCCAATTTTCAAGTTGTAGTATGATTATATACATTAATTACATTATTATTATTCATGAAAAGTACAATTAGAACAACTGCTGAAATTAATACCTTGCGATATTGAAGAGTATTGTTATATACTTGAAATATCTGAGTTGACAATTTAAATTAACATTTAATTCTTGAAGTGTAGGAGACGATGCTGAAACGTTGGAGCTAGCTGTTGGGATTATTTTTTCAGAAATAGCCTTTTTATAACAAATAGATTGATCGAAGTAACCCCCAGCTACTGTTGTAGACTTCCATCCTTCGTGCTTCTCAATACCCGTTATATTTGCTCCTAACCCTGCAAGCAAAGAAGCAGAAAACCTTCTGAAATAGTTACCTGAATAATCCTTTGGTTCTGGAAATATCAGAAACCCAGCATTGGTAGAGGGCATTTTTCCAAATGTGTTTATATCAACTGGGTTGGTACTACATTTATAATTTGAGTATTTCAGAAAAAAATGTTGATGATTGATAACAGAAGGGCGAAATGCGATGTATTTAATAAAATAGTCAATTTTATTGCAACAATGCAAAAGAAAAACCTATATTCGTTGTTTTTGTCCCCTTATTTATAAACTTCTTCAAACGTAAGAGTTTTTAATTTTTTGGGCCTATACCTTTCATTTTTTCACTATAAGAATGCTATTACCTTAAAATATTTACTTGTATTAAAACCATTTGTAACGAGCTCACTCGACATTATCATTGAAAACTTGCTTCACAAAGATTTCTCTCGTAGATAGGCTAAGAAGACAGTTTTGCTGAAATTTCTTTCGACATTTTTAAATCTACACCAGATTTTCTTGGTAACACTTCAAATGAAGCTCTTTTTGCATCCTCTTCAATATCGTCTGAAACACACAATTTCTCACCATTGTACTTTATCATGCAAGACATTGAGCACTAGCAAGAACTTTAAATATGTGACTTTAAATAAAACGCGTGAGCTGTAAACAGTACTGTTGGTAACAAGGTAACAAAGTACTTAACTGAGAAGAGATATTAAAATGTGTTTTTATAGAAATATTGAATTTATCTATTTTATTATGAAAACAGGACAGTTGTGCAGAAAACTTTTTCACGAACAAAGTAAAACCTTACTTTTAACACTCATATCATAAATAGCTATTTGATTCAGTTTCATACACAGATGAATATATCTCGAATGTAATGCTCATCGAGAAATTTTCATTGCTATTCTTGATTTTGAATACATTAATTACCTAATTATTTTACCATGTTCCGCTCAGAAGCATAATAGTAATGACAAAAATTGAATTGGAGTTTTTTATAATTGTCGATTTTTTTACTATTGAATAAACAGAAAAACACCTTTTTTTAGAGAGAGCCCATAAGCTTTTTTGTACCAGTGTCGGCAAAATATCTTTTCGAATTTTCAATTCAACTGATTTTCAATAGGTTTCCAAAAAATATGTATGAAATTCAAATTATATACATACATATCATTTTTTCGATTTTGAAGAACATAGTCTATTTTGTAACATTCCATTTTTTCCACTTTTCATTTTATCGTTTGCGAGACAATCTGAAAACAAAAAACCCCTTTTTGGCAATTTTGAATTGTAGACTCTAACATACAAATTATTTGAAATTTATATTTTCAAAAATCTGGATTATTTCTGAGCAGTCTTCGGTAGTACTTCAAATGAATCATTATCAGAATGTTGACACCTATTTCGTTCAATCACAGAGTTGTTTATCATAGTGTAGTGTGAAGAGAGCGAGATACAGAACGAGATATCTACTTTTAGTAATGTCATTCTTAGAATCGTTGGGCTCTGTCTATATGTATGAAGGGATTAATGGAGCAGGTGGTAACATTGCCTGACTTCTGAACTGAAACTGATTGTATGTGTGTAGGATGAAATTTAAAAATTGTATTTTCTGTGCCTGGCTTTATATATAGAGCAGGCATTGGTGATTTCAATAAAATATATGTATTTCAATCAGCAACATTACACAAACCTGCTTGAAAATGGATGGAACTGATATTCGATAAATACAATATGCAGCTCAGGCTGCAATATCGCTCAGGCTATTACTTACACGCTGCGACCCATAAAAACCTATTTTACGCCCTTGAAACATAAATAACTATTGCGTTGCTGGGACCCTTTTTGAACTAATTTGACTGGGCTAGATGTTTTTGTAACAGTAAAAAAACTGTTATAATGGATTTCATTCTCAATATTATCCATTGCTACATGGACTGAAGAGCATTTCAGCTGTGTATAAGTTGATGTACAGTGTCACCATTAAAGTGTGCACCATATGAGAGACTTTTTTTTTCTAAAAGTTTCAATGAAGTTCAACTTCGACACTTGTTTGTGCTTTAAATTTAACTT
>WOGN01010866.1:0-10240 GCA_015342105.1 Leptinotarsa texana | reverse complement strand
ATAATAAAAAATACGCCAGGTATTTTCAGAAGAGTGCGAAATTCAATGATGCGGCGGCAAGACGGTTGTATTGAAGCCGAAGGAGGCCATTTCCAATACTTAATTTAGTGCAATTTGTTAGTCTAGATGTTAATGTTATTAATTATTTCTTGGTATTGTTACATAATTAGTAATTACAAATTGTGAAAATAATAATTTTCAAAAGGAACATTTAATTCCCCATATTATTCCTTGTGAGGTCCAGGGATATGCAATTAGGTCAATTTTTTTTCTTAAAAACTGAGCAAGATATGAGAGAAAAAGAAAAGTTGTATTTCTTATTGCTCAATCCAAAAAAATAATGAATATTGCACAAAAGTCAGTGGCGTACATTTTTAAGTCAAAAATATTAGTTCAAATCCTGCTCGAGACGCCACTGGACTTGATAAATCCAAACACGTTCAGGTTATGAATTAGCTCCTTAATGTTATAAATACCATAGCAAAATTACAACAAAATTAGTAGAAGGATATTTAAGATATTAGCGACTAACTTTTTTTTTAATTTGTATTTAAACACCCTGTATCTTGAGAACAAAGGATTTGCGGACCCATGTTTATATGAACATTTCGTCTTGAAATTACCTAAAGAATCGTCTGTTGAATTTATGATACATACTCAATTAACACCCTGTAAGTTGGACAATAGAGCTGTTTCAAATATTTCGTGATCAAAAATTAATTTGAAATGTTGGACATCAATTGTAAGGACAAACATTATATTGGGTTCATCAATTCATCGTACAATACAAAGAAGAGAACTGAACTGCTGATGATCAATATCATCTGCAAGTTTCAATTTTGAATCTCGTGATGCACCGTCGACAACATTCAAGTACTTTATCTTGCAGCTCACAAAAGACAATAATTTCAAGTCACGTCAGTGCTGTTTACTACTACCCAGATGCAAATGCACCACAATGGTAAGTGTTTTTTCATTACCGACAGCGTACTCGAGAAATAACGCCACGAACCATAATAAAACAAATTACGGGGAAAACATAGAAAGACGGCGGGTGGATATAAACCGCGTGACTTTGCACGGCCCATTTTCGAGCTCAAATAAATTCAATTATTTCCGCACGGTTTAGTCATGTTTGGCGAGCTCGACTTCGACTTGCCTGAAATAACGACTTATTTAATGCAATGAACTCACACAAACGAATGAAAATTTGATTAATCTACCATCCACATATACATTTTGTGCGACGCCTTCAGCACAGAATTACATACACCATTCAATGAATTGGCGGAAATCTATTGTTATGGAAGATTCAAAAGATACACAATTGAGTTAACTGTCCATTGTAATGTCCGGTAATGAATTTTTCCCCCCACATCAACGACTATTGTCAAAAGTCGTAATTTGTGTGATTACCAAGGTCTAACCAATGGACATTAGACTCCAAACAAGAAAACAGAAACTCTCATTTGTCTAGGACTTTTTCAGGCGAACGTTATATATGACAGCTGTCATATATCATTAGTATCTTTCGATGAAAGTATCCAGTCGTCAATTATGAAAGTATGTCATTAGACATTCTGAAGAAGACTGTGACATACACTAAAATTCTAATGACACACTGAGTGCTATTCAATATTTATAAAAATATCGTTTGACAAGGAAAATATTTCAAAATGGATGAAGTAGATCTTTCCGATAAAGAAAATTTATATTTAGAATTTGAATGTCCTGAAACTCTCAAGTTTCTAGTGTATCTGTTGTGATAATAAGCATAGTAGAAATTTGAAATTTATTTTGAGAAGTTTGTGAATCCATACAGAAAAAATTATACATAAAAGTTGCTAGACACTATATCGAACATAAATGATTCTGAAAAATAGTATTTACATTCCAGAAAGAACAATAAAAAAACTTAGTAATGTAAGGAATATATGAAATTAAATTATGAGATATTAAGGTTATGGCTTTCTACTTCAGCACATTTATACCAATAATGTGATTGAAATTTTCACAAAAATGTGTAGTTCATGCATAGAAGTTAGTTTCAGATACAAACTCGGAGAAAAATCCTTCGCGAAACTACTACTTATCAATTTCGTTAGTTCGAACTTTCATTGTCTAATATTATATAAATCCCAAAAAAAACAAATAAAAATGAAAAATTTAAAACAATAGCGGCAAATTACAATTATATACAGCTGAAAAATCCTGAAATGAAACAACGGTGAAATAAAACACAAGTGAAAATAAAACAATTGAAAAAAAATGGGGAATTCAGAGGTTCCAAGCCAAGTTACTTGACGACGTTTCGATCGTTAATATCCACAATTGTCTCCGGGTGATGACTCGACTGATTCCTCACAGAGATGAATATTTATGGGTCATTCGAGTAGTTTCACTTATCTCATTTAGCTGGTTTAGTGAGAGATGACAGCCTGAAGGAAGTTGGCCAGTTTTTGACTGATTAAATGTTTCCAGTTTCCATATGTTACGTATCCCTTACATTACATTATAGAACAATATGTATGCGGCTTCTTTGAATTTCCTTCTGAACCAGTGTTCCTCCTTGTTTATCATCTCAGTTTCTGCTCAGTTTCAGTAGCTGCTGTGCTATTCCTGATTAGCTGGTTTCCCCTTGCTGTGTGTATTTCATGTGCTCAGCAATGCGAACTTTCAATGGCCTCTTCGTTTCACCGATATAGGCTTTTTCATCACATCCATCATTTTCACAATGTAGAAGGAAGTCTAGAACGAAGTGTTATTCTCAGACTTATTTGTGGAGAGGGACCCACACTAAGTGCGAAACATCTGTATACTGAAAACCCACTCACAAGGGACAGTATCTGAACCACGAATCCAAACACCATCAATCGACAAAAAAAAAGCATCAAGACTATATTGAGTAGTCCCTTTGGGCTCTGGAATACGAAGAAAGGTCTCGTAAAGGGATTAGACAACATCACAAATGATCTTCAACGGAATGGCTACTCGAAAGCGATGGTGAAACAGACTTTGGCTAAAACATGGCAAGTACCCCGCAAAAAAAAGCCATCACAACCAGTGCTTTCAATTCCCTATATCAGAGGATTATCGGAAAGAATAAGAAGAATTAGATCCAAGTACAACGTCAGAACCTGTTTCAGATCCGGGAACACTATCCGTAGCAGCCTCACAAAAAACAGCTCACAAAACACAGACTACGAATACAAGAATTGCATTTATCGAATATCCTGCGAGTACGGAAAATACTAAATCAGTGAAATTAAGAGGCTATTGGAAGTTTGCATTGCCGAGCACAAGAAACACACAGAGCGAGTGGAAAAACCAGAAAATCAATAATTGCAGAGCATGGTTGGACCCATCAACATAACATTGAGTGGTCCCAAGCTAAGATAATACACAGGAAGGAACACTGGTTTGGGAAAAAATTTAAAGAAGCCGCATACACGTAATCCAACAATGTATTTAGCCAAGCTAGCATAGATTTACGCAACATATGAAAACCTATAATCAATCGAACTTTTGCCAAACGGTCATCTCCCGCTAAACCGGTGATGCGGAAAGAGGAAAGAGGAGATAAGTGAAAGTGGTCGAACAACCCATAAATAGTTATCTCTCAGAGGAATCAGTCCAGTCATCACCCGAATACGATTGTGGATACTATGAATCGAAACGGCGTGAAGTGTTTGGCTTCGAATCTCCTAATTTGTTCTATTTCTTACTTGTATTTTATTTCACTCTAATTACATTCCATGTTTTTTGACTAATATTTTCATTTGTGATTGTTTTTTTTTGGATTCCAAATCATTTTATATAATATCAGAAAATGGAAGTCCAAAGTGTTGAAATTCATCATGAAACATTGTCAATCACCTTCAAACTACTTCCACATAAACATTGAATTATGTTATAGAAGGAGTACTTTCAAAACAAACACTTTTGTATAAACAGTGAATTATACAAAAACACTTTTTCCTAATTAGTTTGTATTCCAAGCATTCGTTATGGAATTGATCAGATAGCATTCACAAGAACGCTACAAAATTTATTATGTATATATTATATCAAAGAGATGCAGTTTTACTCACATGAAACACTGTCATAGTTAATGGCGCACATCACTATTTCGTAATGAGATACCTGAATAATTGCCTTGTCATTACCAATCTCGATAACATGAATTGAGTACTTCATTTTGTAACTTTATTCAAATTGGTGCTGAAGAGATAATAAGACAATAATATCGATGACCGCCATTGATGATGACAGGATGACACTATTTAATTTTTTCTCGTTCATATACATATTATATTGTGTGAATGATATCTGATTAAAATCCATAATTAATGTTTGGAGTACAATAGAAGAAAGTGTTTTCTGTATAATTCAATGTTCATATAAGAGCATTTGTTCCGAAAAGGTTTTTTGAAGTGATAACTTCTCATTGGAAGATAAACCGTTTCGTTATCTAACACGCTGCGGCTTCCCTTTCTCTCAGGCGGACGTTTAGTTTAGTGTGCGTTAGACATGTGCTGTTGACAGTATTATCAAAATCCAACCAGCTTTCATATATTTTTTTTATGTGAAACGTGGCTCAAAAATGATAATATTGATTTTGTGTAAGTACATCATCAGTATCATTATTTAATCCTACAAAAGTATCAAGTGGCTCATGTAGCTATAATACCTAGGGTAAAAGCCGGATAATTGCCACACTTTTTAAGAATGTATACCAATACATTTTTTATTCAAAATGTATTCTTAAACATAGGTTATTAATCTTCTAACGTGGCCTATTTTTTCAAATATAAATATTTGCAGTTTTGAGTAAATCCTGTTTTATGTGACCTCTAAAAAAGGGGATAGTTGCCTACTATGGCGGATAGTAGCCTAACGTTCAAAATGGTCCGGGGGATACTTGCCTGATGTGAGGATAGATGCCGGTCTATTTTTTTTAAATAGACGGGCATATTAATTTAAGAAATATGAAATAATAATAAAAATGAAATATTATTTATTTTAAAGATAAAACAATAAACCAAAATGAGAATTAACTTTGGCATTAGCATCTATTAGGCATTCAGTACTTCAATAGATCCTTTATTGAGTACTAAGTGCTAAGAGAAGTTAAATTACCTAATCAACATTCGAAAATACTGAGGTTTTTGAATTGTAAATTTGTGAACATGTAATTTTTTAATTATATATTAGTATTTATCTCACATATTAAAATCTGGTAATCAACTTTGGCATTAGCATTGCTCATCACCAGAAGCCAAGGTTTTCAACTTGATTCATCTCATGCAATGGTTTTTGAATGTTGTAGAAGTTTCATGCAACCACATTCGACACGTCCCACATTGAATTCAATCTAATTTCGATTTATTTCAATTATAATTTACAAAACATTCTGCTCAATAATTATCAACTGAAACTTCTTCATTGGTATTTTGGTTTTGTGAGTTTGAGTTTGAATTGAGTTAGCATTTTTTACTTTAAATATATTTTCAGTGTCTTAAATATATTTTTTGTTTTTATACTTTCGATTGGTAGCTCTTCAGTTGATTTTTCTTATCCAGCAAATCATTATTAGTTGAGACGGTTATGAGCAGATCAAAAAATTTGGCTACTTCGGCCCTGCTTAGACACTTCGCTCTTCAAATTGATAATCCCTCAGCTTGCCTTACAACTATTTCGGGATTTCTTTCAAGGAAGCTTTTCAACCGTTTCAGTTTCATTATTGAAATTATGCTTCAATCCTAGTTTTTCGGCAAACTCATAGGCTAATTGGCTTTTCAGGAGGAAATCATGCATTTTCAAGCTTCAGTATATGGGATACTAGTCTTTTTCATTTTCCAAGCCAAGGACAGGGTATTTGCCTAGAAGTGTTAAAAATACAATTATATAAGTAGCTAGGTATGAAAATAGATTATTTCATTTATAAGCTAAAGATACAATTTTAAATCCTTGACTAACCTTGTTTTACCAGTAGCTGGTTTCTCTTTTCATACCGTCTTCTTGAGTTTCGAGAGGATATGCTATAAATCAGGAATATTTTGTTGACACTTTTTTGTTTTTCATTTAGTTCTTCGAACGCAAGTGTTAAACTATCTTCTGTCCAGTTGATATGGCGCGGCACCACGCCTGGCTTTCGTTTATACTTGCGAGGCATTTTGCTGTTCAGTATTTATTTTATTCAAGATAAACTACAGTAAAACCGAATAAAAAAATTACCAAGAAAAAATTTTTAAACCGAATGAAAAATAAAATAATAAAAAAAATCTGTCTCCGCTCGTTAAAATGTATAGTTACGGATAGTTGCCCTAGGGCAACAATCCACAAAAGACAATAGGGCAACTATCCTTTCTGATACGGATACTTGCCCTTTTTATTTACGAAATAAATAAAGAATATTAAACAATAAAACATTATTAACAGTGCAAGTTAAACTCTACTACATTCAAAAAAATAACATTTTTACTGAAATAGCGATTAGTTATGAAAATATTTAACAGAGAGTACTCACCAATATAATTATGACGCTTGTCAAAGTATCGCGGCAGAAGATTTTTATTCACATGAAAAAACACATGCGCCTACTTCATCGGCTTAATGCGGCACTAAGGGCTACGCGGGGGACGCTGTTAATTATGATCAAAAGGAAACACTGTCAATACGTCTACCATAGAGCATTTGAAACTGAGGCATGTATCCCTCCGAGGGATACATGCCTCAGTTTCAGTTTCATCAATAAATAACCTTTCCTCACATTATCATATTATTATACATAAAAGTAATAACCTGAGCTTTTCTGAAGTTAAACAATCTAAATTAAAAGGGTGTATTTTTAGGAGAGATTGATTTCTTGAGAAAGAACGTTTTTGCCTTCTACTTCTCCGTTTTGATATAATATCATAAATGTAAAAGTTTATGAGGATTGATGTATGTGTGTATGTATGTTTCTGACTAAAGATGAATATTTACATAAATACAGCTTATACATCACCATAATATATTAATATAGGCTACAATTCACAAAGGTTTTGTGTAATTTTGGTCATGAAATAACGATAGGTATGCTACCTATACCACTGGAGCTACATGCAGATAATGTAACATAAGATTTTTTATTATAAAAAGTTCTAAATAAAAGCCCTGGATAGCATTTATCTACCTCTTACGTGGTAGCCACTATAAGCAAAATACTGAGCCATAAATAAAATTGAATTTGATACTGTATTTACAATGCACATTTTAGAATATCTATCAAATTATTATAAAAATTAATACAACTGTCGTTTCAAGTATTTAATATAGACATACCTGATGTAATAAGCGATCCAAATGATTTAAATACATTTTTCATCGAGTCTATCCCTCAAACTGAACCATCTGATGAAATAATACATTTTTATAAATCCAACATGCTTACTAACTCTGTGTTTTATTTTCATGAAAGCAATGACTTTTTTACCTACGAAGCAATTTGTAGAATAAAGACTAAGGCTAAATGTTTTGATGGATTGGGTAATGATATGGTTAAAATATGCTGTCCACATATTATTACCTACATAACGCATGTAATAATAATTTTCGTATAACCGAAAATGTATTTCCAAATGCATGGAGAAAGGCGATTGTGAATGTTTTACCAAAAAAGTCACCCACCGAATTCAAAGACCTGCGTGCAATTAGAATTTTACCGGTGCTTTCAAAAATTTTGGAAAGGGCTCTAGAAACCCAAATTAAGGAATACTTATGCAATCAGTCCATAATTCCCTCAATTCAATCAGGTATTCGTTAATTTTACAGCTGCACCACTGCTTAACTACACATTACTGACGATATCATAAGAGCTACATATAAAGACAGGTAACAATGCTAGTGATATTAGATTCTAGTCGAGCTTTCGACACCAATAACTATGATTTACTGGTTGGCATTTTGATATACATGGGCTTCTCCAACAATGCTTGTGAATTGATAGAAAATCATTTGAAAAATCGAAAACAGCAAGTATATATGAATGGTTTCTGCTCGGATCATATGTCTGAGATCTGGGGTTCCACAAAGATCCATACTTGGTCCAATATTGTTCTCTATATACTCTTCCCATATTCTTACTGAAATCCAAAACTGCAATGTGCATCTCTATGCTGATGATACTCAGCTATACTATAGTTTCAAGTCTCAAGAACTAGAAAATGCATGTGCGGTCATGAATGAGGATTTGAAGAAACTTATTAGTTATACCACAGATCACTTCTTGCTTCTTAATGCAACAAAATCTAAAGTCATGCTGCTTAGATGTAAATATTATAGACAAACCTTACCTGTGAATATTAATATAATTATAAATGATGAGCAGGTAGCGTTAGGTAATGAAACAAAAAATCTAGGCGTGGTGATGGATTCTGGCTTGAGGTTCGAAAAGCATATCAAAATGTTGATAAAGCGTACATACTCTAACATCAAGTTGATTTACAGCAACCGACATCTTTTTCCAATGAACATAAAATAATACTCTGTGAAACACTGGTTTTGTCATTATTTAATTACGCGAATGCTCTTAACTGAACAATGCAAAAACAAAATTCAGTAACTTCAGAATTCATGTCTACGTTTAATTTTTGGGGTACGAAAACGGCAAAGAATTTTGAATAAACTAGAAGAAATTAGATGGCTGAATATGGAGAACAGGAGGAATCTACATTTTGCTTATATATGTCAAAGCGTTATTATCAATAAAAAGCTAGGATATCTTCATCGTAAAATTATTTATCGCACTGATATACCCAACATAAATATTAGAAGTAGGGGATTATTGACTGTTCCTTCTTTTGTGACTGAAATTTTCTGACGCTTGTTTAGTTATCAAGTATATAGCCTCTACAACTGAATTCCTTCAGAACTTAAAAGCCATAGTGTTAATAAATTCAAAGATCAATTTAAGACTCATCGTCTACATTGTCAGAAATAAATACTTCATTCATGAAACTTCACATAAAATCCGGTGAGTACGTTTAAATATTGTCTTTTTCGTTGCTGTTCATTACGCTTTCGCTTGACAGACGTCAAATACGTTGAATAAATTCATTAGCAGTATGGAGGAACTGCTTCGCAGCCTGGCTGGCAAGAAAAAGGCCGAGATTGTTGGCATTATATGCCAGCTGATCTCGTGCCTGGGCCTGAGTCAGTCAGACTTGCACGGCAGTGCATTGCCGGTCCCTGGGGTCAGCCGTCAAAATTTGACGGATGAAATTCAGGGAGTGGCTAATGCCCCAACTGACAGTGAAATTTCACAAAAAGAATCCGACAACGAAAGCGAACTTTCCTACTCCTCTAACACCAAGAAGAGAAGATTCTGCGAGAACTTTCCCGCACTACCAGATACGTCAAACCGCAAAGTTAAAGATTGGATTAGGAAAGAAAAGCCTAAATCCAAGAAAATTTCCAAGAAAGCTGTAATCGACAGGCTCGGAATTATTATTCCGAGTCAGAGGCTTCGTCACGTCCAGTGACCAGAAGTCGGGCTCGCGAGGTGGCCACACCTCGAGAAAACACTAATTCAAAATATACAAAATTGAAGCTCCTCCGAAGGTTCTGAACATTCTGTCAGGATCATTCAGGATCCGGAGACTGCTCCCCCGCCCCACCTAGGCAGAACGAAACATCTACTACTGCCAAAATGGTTAAAATCCCTTCGATTGTCGTTCGTCAGAAGGACAAATGGGTAAAACTGATTAAGACAGCAGCCGAGGAGAAGATCAACTTCTCCAAAGCTGTGAATCTCCACGATGGGATTAAAGTCCAGCCTGTGACCCCTGACGATTATCGTCGGCTGTCAAGGCTCCTGGTGAAGGAAAATATTCCTCACCACACGTATTCACTTCCTGAAGACAGGCAAATTCGTGCTGTCTTCAGAGGTGTTCCAGAGCACTTCACGGTCGGAGATATTCGTGAGGAGCTCGAATCCAAAGGCTTTGACATCACCTCAGTCACGCGTATGAAGCGTGCTGGGAAGCCAATGCCGATGGTACTTGCTTTGGTCAGCAGAGACCAAAAAGAGATCTTTGAGGTAACCAGCCTCCTGAGTGTGAGGGTTCAAGTCGAACCCCAACACCCCAAGACTTCGGTGGGTCAGTGCCACCGCTGTCAGCGCTTCGGTCACTGCCAAAAGAATTGTTTGGCAGTGCCAATCTGTGTCAAATGTGCAGGCAGGTATCTCACCAGTGCC
>WOGN01010865.1:0-10240 GCA_015342105.1 Leptinotarsa texana | reverse complement strand
TTTCTAATATTCTTACAGATATTTCGTCGATACCAGAAGAATTTTTGTTTTTGATTTCCTTAAAAGTGTTTTTGAGCTCATCAATATCCGTGTTGAATAAATAAAAGCTATCAGGAATGAGCATGCCTTCTAAGTAGTCTAGTGGATCCATTTGCGCTTGTATATTTGAGGTTAATTTTTCAGTTATAGTGCAAAAGAAGTTATTTAGTATGTTTGGGTTTATTATTGGTTATTTGGGGAGTTTTGCAGCTTTACCTCTTAAGTTATTTATAATGGACCAGTTTTCCCAAACACCAGAACACGTTTCGCTAACCAAGTTGGCGACTTCAGGAGATCATTACGACTGTTTCCCTTTATTGAATTTAGTTTGCAATGAGAAAATTTGTAATCAGGATAGATTTTAAAAGTAGTTAAAAAAAAGTATTTATTATTCTCCAGTTTAATGAGTTGCTCATAGAAAGGTGAATATTTTATGTATGAGGGTAGTCCCAGAAGTACTTGGCCTGACCTAGAGATGGCGGCAGTTGTTTGAAAAATATCACTATATTAAAAAGTACATAATCTATAAAGCATATGTTTCAAGTCTGAAGTCGCTGTGTTGTTTAGTATTTGTTTGGCAGCCATCAGTAGCGAACAGTTTGGTATATTTGTGAAAATGGAGAAAATTGGTCATCGTTGTGTGGGTACAATACTTTTATTTGAAGTGATCATCGACTGAAAGTGTGAGAGCTAGCAGACTTAACTGGCATTTCAAAAAGTGCGGTATATCATATTTTATCTGAAAGTTTGGACATGAGAAAGCTGTATGCAAAATAGGTGCCGCTTTTGCTCACAGTCGAGCAAAAACAGTGTGGTAAAAATTTTTCAATTGAGTGTTTAGCGGAGTTTCACAGCAACAAAGCAGAATTCTTGCGTCGTTTCATAACCATGCATTAAACATGGGTCCATCGCTTTACACCCGAGACAAAAGAACAATCAAAACAGTGGACTAAAAACGGAGAACCGGCTTCAAAGAAGGCGAAGGCCGTTTCATTTGCAGGCAAGGTCATGGCATCAGTTTTTTGTATACGTGTGGGATAATTTTCATTTACAATCTTAAAAAAAGGTGAAACTATCAACAGCGAGTATTATGCAAACTTATTGCAACATTTGAGTGAAGAAGTCTAGCAAAAATGGCCGCAGTTGGCTAAGAAGAAAGGGTTGTTTCATCAAGATAATGCAACAGCTTATAAATGCATTACCTCAATGACCAAAATTAACAAATTGGAGTTTGAATTGCACTCTATGCGCCAGATTTCGCACCCTAAGAGGATTTCTATTTCCAAACTTGAAAAAATGGCTTAGTGGTCAAAGATTTTCCAATGCAAACCTAAAACGAAATCTAGTAGACCTCTCTTTAGAAAGCTACAAGTATTAGTCCTTATTTCTCTTTACGTATTGGAAACTGCTTGTTACATTTAGAAAAATAGATATACTTTGCTCTATCGTAATGACATTCATGGTCTTTTCACCAGGAATCAGTATTTGCTGAATACTCCTCTAAACAGATTGAAGCTAGTGCAAAACGTTCCTCCAAGCATCGGAATTCAAATTTTTAATAAAAGTCCCCAAAATATCACAGATGAACCTACCTATTTCAGGTAAATGAGGGTGCATTCTATACTTTGGAAGAATTTTTTACTATATAAATCATTGATAGTGTATTCTGTCGTACTCTGTGTGTAATTGTATATTTTACTTTGGTATTTAAATTATAGTGTACTGTGTACTTGTACTTATCATTTAACTTTTTACTCTGTAATTTTGCTTTTTGTCTCTATACTTCAAATTTTTGACATTTTTATACCACATGTGATCTTTAGATGAATAAATTTGATTGATCAATGTCTGCAGATAATGGCTATATTTAGGAGCAAGACAATTCTTATTATTGAAACGGTATTGAACTTATTGAACATCGCTGGAAAAAGTGTATACATCTGTAAGGAGATTATATTGAAAAATAAATACATTTTTTTTCCAAAATGTGTTTTCTTCGTTGGGATGGGTACTTCTGGGAAGTAATAGTCATTAGGATTTAAATTACTATGTCACAGAATTCGTTTAGTCAGTATTGTGGCACCTGAAGATGCTATTGTGTGGTGAAACATGTGTGGCAGTTTTGTAAACTGTCAAGTGTTTCTTTAAATACGTCACGATTGAAAGGTCGTGATTTTTCTAAGGAGAGTTTTTCAAGTTGAAGTAGAATTATTTCTGTCAAGTTACACGGTAGATGGAAGGGCGAATAACCATGATGTGCTCTAGATGACTCGCGGGGTAATTAATATAGTTCAGTCAGAACACAACGTTAATGAAAAAAGCAAGTGTTGCCTTCGACACCCAAAAAAAAGGAAAAAATGTACTTCACATTTGTAGCACAGTATTATTTTTTCTTTTTGACTAACAAATCATACCCTAATTCTTTCATTTGAATGTATTGTTTATATTTGTAACATAGTTGGTAGGTTGGTTCAAACTGAATACAATAAAGATTTTTTTTTCAATGGTATCATTTTCTTTATTGACACCGTTTCCTCAATCTGGGTCACCCTGATAACTATGTTTGTTACTGTGACTGTAGAATTTTGAAAATAAAGCTTTTTCTATTCATCTTTTCAAAGAATTTCTTTTGGAATGCATTTTGTTTTTTGCTAGCAATTCGACCTGGCAACATTTAGGGAAATTGTAGGTACTTTACTTGCAGGTGGTACATGCTGCCAGCCTCGTAGCGTGGCAGGAAAGACACATCGCTGGCGACCGAAGAAGTGGAATTCTTTCGATACCTCGTCTCTTGGGAAGGAGACACCAACGTAACGCTCGAAAAGCCGTGGTCGTTATTACTGGTACTAGTAGCAGAAGTGTTCGCATCTGGAATATCACAACTTGAATCTTTATATAAACCTCAGAGTTTACTATTACCGTCTTCTCCTATAGAGAAGAAATTATCCTCAGAACTGGTAGTCGGCTGCAATCTATCGCTAACCGACTGTGTAAACTCCGCGAATCGTTGTGGGGAAATCTTCACTTCCTCGGTGATTTTCTCTTTCAGTTTCTTGAACATGATTGCGGTAATCCCTATGAATTTTTCAAAATAAACATTACACCTTTTTATAACCTAAAAATGACGTGACAAATTTGACAGTTCCGAAATATATGAAAAGGGCAAAGGGGAGATGGACTGATGGGAGGGTCCCTGCAATTGGCAAAGGTGCGACATCAACGTCAGCCAACCTTGTTCATTACTTGAGACCTAATTCTTGACATTGTTCTATGGTGACAGCTAGTGTAAGATGTCAGCTTATCCACCCGTCCATCTATCAGATTTTGAAAATAGAAACGTTTTGAAAAAAGTATGGTAATAAATAGAGGCCTTCATCGTATAGAAGCGACGTCTATCAGAAATATCAGAACTGAATTGAACGGTAAAATAAAAACAAAGTCATATCAAATATTAAAAATTTATTGTCCCAATTATACGTTTCTCATATCTATAATACTCGCAACGACAGATATTACTTTCAAAAATTCATAATCAAACATCCCAAAACACCAAGAACTCCAAAGATAGACTTTCACTGATTATCGTTTAATTAGCGCCTCCACTGAAAGAACTTTTTTCCCTATCTCTGAATAGTTGACGTTACTAGGCCAGAGACTAATGGAATAAAAAAGAAGAAGCTGTCAACTTTGGTTTTTGACTTTGACAAAAAAGTGGAATCTTAAATTTTCACTGTACATTTTACATCGAAAATGGGCATTTCAAGCACAATTTACAATTCAATTTTCAAAAGGACATCAACAATGGCTTTAGCCGTTGTAATTTCCGCATTTGCTTTCGAAAGAACCTTTGATTTAGCCGCAGATTATATATGGGAGACCAACAATCAAGGGGTAAGCATTACGTAATAGAGCTAAGGATTGCTACTTATTTTTTATTGAAATAACATAGAGCGGCTAGTTTTTGAAAAGATCGGTAATCCAAATGAAGATTTCAGTTAGGAGATGAATCCATTATCTAAAAATGATATTTTCAAATAACTTTTTATTGCGAGATTTCTACTGAATAGTTTACAGAGCCTTAATAAGAATGGGTAATCTTCTGAGCCTCTTCCTCGCTGAGTTTTTATGAATAACTTCTGAAAAACTATTCAGCAACATCCAATTTTCAAAAAATGTATTTATTGCTATTGATATATTGATGATAGCCTGTTTCACAGGTATATATTGACAATCACAGTATTTATTTTTTAATACAACTCAATTCATCAGAATAAAATTTGCAATAGGACTAGAAAATAATGATTTAATGATAATTTTAGACCTCACAATTAGAAAAATCAGAAACAAACATGATTTCGAAATTTTCCACAAACCAACCCATACAGACACAAATATCAACAACCATATCAATCACCCTCGGCAGCATAAATTAGCAGCTTAACACAGTATGATCTATAGACTCGTCAGTATCCCGATGCCCATAAAGAATCTTGAAAATGGAATTGAATTTGATACATCAACTTGCAGTATACAACTTCAAACCGAACAAAATCCATCAGATTCTTGAAAAAACACTTCTAAACAGGGCTTCAACTATCGTTTTTTCCAATCCTTGAAGCAGTTCTGATATGCACTTTTTGGTATGTCCTTAGGCTCGCTCAACGATTTGGGTTTTTATCTCCTCTATCATTGCAAAAAGCCGTCCTTTCATGGGTCTCTTCAATCTTGGGGACAGGAAAAAGTCACAGTGTGCCAAATCTGGTAAACACGTTGGCTAAGGCATGATTATGGTGTTGCTTTTGGTAAAAAAAATTTGAACTGACTGAGAGTACAATCACCGTATGCCACTGTCAACATTTCAAGTGTTCTTGAGCACTTAATTCCATCTTTTACACTTCTAACTTTCAAGCCTCTCACCAACAAACTAAACATGCTGCACCTGTGAACATATATGATTGAAACGAGTGTAACAACATACTTAGCCCGCAAAATTTGAACATCCAACAATTTTTTGAACAGACTCCTTATAAAAACAATAAATCAAACATAGACACAAATATTACTAATCAGGGGTCTACAAACTAATATGTGGATTGTGCCCATAAGTTCATCTAGGAAGAACTTCATGAAATTTCAAAATGAGAATCTCCAAATATAAAAGTTTCGAACCAAAATAAAAACAATTTCACGTATGCATGCCACCTTTTACAGAACAAAAATTGAACCTGCTAGAATTTCTGGAAATCGATAAGCACAAAATTCAAGTTTTCTTTTAAAAGGTCAAAGAGAAGTTATTCAAAGTTTGTCTGAAGGTGGTTGATAATGTTTCGTGGTGTATTTCATCAGTTCGGACTTCCATTATCTAATGTAATATGAATTGATTTGAAAACCCTAAAAAAAAAAAAATTAATAAGATTAACCGAAAATAACAATTTTTTTATTATGAATAATCAGGAAGCTATTATATAGTGAATATAGAGGGTTTGAAAACTGTCAAGTGAAAATCTCATGATGAAGTGTTACTTGAAGAATTAATTTAACTAATATGAAGAAAATACTGATTATTATTATTCCATCCATATTTGTATATTTTCGGTTTATTCATTCAAGTATCTATCACATATCTTGAAGATAGCAACTTATTACATTTTGTTTCAGAAACTCTGGAAGCACATCAAGGATAACTACAGTTAAACATCCCATTACTGATTTATATTAGTGTTATAATAATTATCGAAGTGTAAATAAATACTCAAAAACCAAATATGTAATGTTTTATTCAATTAGAAATTACTCAATTACTTCCCAAGGCTTTTCCGGCCTCTCCAAATCCCAAGGCCTGCTAGGCTTGTATTGCGGGGGCTCCTTCAAACATATGCCACCCTCTTCGAGAGCTTTGAGGAAAAGAGCAACTTTTCCATCTGGAGTGGGAGGCTCTATGAAACAACTAAGTTCCGTCAATCCACTTTCGATACATCTTTGAGCTAAAACCTGCAGTCAGGGAATGAAAAAATGTCAAAAAGTTTATATTGAGCAAGTTACCCTTCCGAGATTGATGTATGCTGCAGAATCTGCTGTTTTGTACAGCTGTTTCTTAAGGGCCCATTCGGAAGTGCTGGCTTGAATAACTTCCTCATTTTCGAAATGGTAGACTGAAGCTGTCACGTATTTTGAGGAGGATTCCAGTTTCAACCTGAAAAAAGTTTGTTTTCAACAGTGTTTTTTACTGTGTAAAAACTTAACTACTCACTTATGCCAGTAACGTTTACCAGGCGCTTCTACGTGATACCCATCAGGTTTATATCCTATTCTAAGCTTTTCCAAATTTCGAGGATTTCTGTTGGTGAAAATTGGAGAAATTTCGTTTTTTGGCGATTTTGTACTCGATAGTCTTTCTAATTTCACGTTATTTATTACTTTGCACACATTACTTCGGAAATTGTACATTTTATTTCATAAATTGTATTTTCCCCAATTTATTAGTGTAGATTGGAGGTTAGGGTTAGAATAGAGCACGAGCGCAACTTATATCAGAGATAGAGATGGGTCCGAATCTGAGGAGCGTGATTCTTTGATACCGTGCCCTATCTGTATTTGATATAAATTGATATAATATAATATAAATTAATTTGAAATCTGTAAAAAATTAAAAAAGGTTAGCTGAAAAAGTAAATATTGTGTTATGAGAACTGACAAGGAACATACCTAGGTTGACGAACAACGAACAGAGCTAGGTAAAAGACAGTTATAGGCAAAATAACTAAAATTACAACGAAATAAAATACAAGCAACCACCAAAAAGTAAAAAAAATTGAACTATCAAGACGAGATGAAAATTAAAAAAGAAATTATTAACAAGAAATGAACTTAAAAAATTGAAAGATTCCAAATCAAGTTACTTCACGACGTTTCGATTGTTAGTATCCACGATCGTCTTCAGTTATCGTGGAGTGGTGTATCGGAAGTTCTTGTCACATGGTCAAAAAGACGTATACCTTGAAGTTATATACCACTTGCGAGGAGCAATACGAAGAAAACGTGGAACAACAACCTGTTCAATTTTTCTCCAAAAACAACACCCTTATCATGCCTCAGCCACCATATTTACCAGATTTTCCCCTGAGACGTTACCTGTTACCAAGATTGAAGAGACCCTTGAAGGGACGGCGTTTTGATTGGGGCACAAGTGTATTATATATATGGGGAATTACTTTGGAGGAGCCAAAATAGATATTAATGAAAAAATTAATCTTTTTTTTAAATAATGAAAATTTACCTTCTTTTTTTCCAGACCTCGTACTTTGCGATGGTATGTGGTACAGCCAAGTCAAATTATGGTCTGAGTATCATAAAAACATTACTAATGGTAACACTGAGTTATTAGGGTTTGAGGCAAATGATGTGTCAACTGTCAACATATTTCTAAAATTTGCATTTTCCTTATTTGTGCCCATCGACATAACCTTAATGTCGGTGATTTATGCACGAACCACAAACCACTTACTCTAGAGTAAGTAGTTTGTGGCACGAACTTTCTATATTCTATTCACCCAACGATTATTTCCATAATCATTGCTATTCACCTATCTAGGTCACACCTAGGTTTCAACTACGCCGGCGCCATCTTTGAATCAACTCCATCGTCATCCTACGTAGAAACTATAGGAAGCATCTATCTTGTGATTTTTGATATTGATGACTTATTTATTTTGTGAAAATTCATCTTCAATTAAATGATATAGATATAGAAATAAGATACTTTGTCTAATTTCCACTTACTTAATGTATGACAAGATGTACAATGTATGTACAAGATGACTTTTCACTTACTTGATGTATTGATATTAATATCAATTAATCAATCAAATGATATTAATTTTTATACATTAAGTAAGTGAATATTACTGTGGAGTTTTTCCCCAACTGAAAAAAACCCCAGTAATATTCGTTACTACATTGTCTATAGACAATGACCAAATGTTCCAAACAGTGCATCATAAGTACATTAAACATTAAGTAAGTGGAAAGTCATCTTGGTTTCAAACAGGTTGGAGCCTAGCTCTCTTACGCTTAGGACTGATAATTAAGTGGAAATTAGACAAAGTATTTTATTTATATATCAAGATCATTCAATTGAAGCATTGTCTAAAGATCTATAGACAATGATCGAAGCAATCTATATGCTGACATCTACCGAAATTGTTATAAAGTTCCGTTGTCAAGTTACAATTATTATTGAAAGATGGCTCACCTAAAAAAACATGATATTCATGATATGTATTTGTTTTCATTTTGCATATTTCTATTAATTTATTTTGGTACAAAGTCCATCGAAGTATTTTGGAAGTTAATGAAAATGTCCCTTTTCAAAATATCAACCCCTGTGAACAAACTAGGTAAGTGATTTTTTTGAAGAAATTACTGATGACAAAAACCATAATTATCTTTTTTTTTCATTTGTTTCCAGCTGCCTGCTTCCTCAACAGAGGCATAGCCAGCTTGAGTGCCCTTTCGGAAACTCACCAAATGCTGCAAAAGACTTGCAGGGACTTCGCTGAAGGAGAACTCAAACCAATTGCAGCTAAAGTTGATAGGGAACACCTGTATCCCAGAGAACAAATTAAAAAAATGGGGGACTTAGGCCTGATGGCTATCACGGCACCTGAAGACTTGGGCGGTACCGGACTAGATTACTTGGCATATTCGATTGCGATGGAAGAAATCTCTAGAGGGTAAGATATCAACATCAGCAGCAAACTTCACACTGCTAATATAAATGCCTTTCAGAAAACATTTCGTATAGAATTCATTACTCAATTTTTTGTTAGAAAATAACTATTTTCCAGGCTAATACTACGACGGTCAGTGAATTACACAAATGACTGATATTTGTGCAAAGTTCATTCAAGAAGTCATCCTTGAGGTTTCAGGAAGTGATTTCAAGGCTTTTGATTGCATTGTTCTGTATTATTATTATCTCTCACAGCATTATTCTCGAAAAATTTACTAGTATCAACAGCATAACTTCCAATGACCTAGGTCTGAGTCATAATTTTTAGAGCTGTTAGTAACAGTCGGCTAGTCTTATCAAATATACTAGAGGTCAGAATTCGGACCGGCAAATTTTGAATTTCCATGATAACTATACATTTTCCACACTAAATTTTATTTTAGACGCTTTTGACTACATGGTAGCTCTATATCAAACTCTTCTACAATGTAATTTATCTAACACTAGGTAATTATAAAAATAAGATAAATAATTGATTCTGTCAAAATATATAAATTTTGAAAAATAAACAATACAATATTACTTCTAGGAAAACAGGTAAAATTTATAAAGATGTTAATTATTTACCTCTTATGAAAACAGGTTCAAACGACAAACATAAAGTTATTCTTTCACCATTATTAAACTTGTTTTCATGAAAGGTCAATGATTAACATATTTAGAAATTATACTTGTTTTGCTGCTCCATTTCCTCGACCTTCCGTACCATTTGTAAACATTTTTCTGACCCAGAGTACAATCACCATACGCCACTGTCAACATTTCAAGTATTCTTGAGCACTCAATTCCATTCTTCACACAAAATATGATGCAAATTCTTTGATCCATCTTTATTAATTTTCAGTTATATTCGTAGATGTAAACTGCATAAGTTAATGGGCGAGATTCAGTTTGGAAATCGGCACTGTAAGGTGCAGAGTGTCACCTGTTCTTCCACCTCACCTGATACAGATTACTAAATGTCAAATCAGTACAAATAGAAAAAAACATTGATTACTTGAATGCACTTACGTTACAAAATATGAACATTGGTATCACTAAATTAATAAATCTCGGATCAAATTGGAGATAAAGACTAGTCCAGATTTTTTCAACATAGTCAATGCTAAATTAATAATTCTCATATCGTACTGGAGATGAAGAATGATAACATTTTTTATTATCAGAAAAAATAGACATCAGAACTTAAAAATAAAAATATAAGTTACTATCTATCGAGAAATCTAATGACACGCGTCCGAAAATTCAATAACGTATTTTATTCATACATTTGGCAATGTGAAAATGACCTGTAAAATTATGTGTGAATCACTGGAGGAGTAGTTGATCAAACTGATCAACTATTTAGAGAGAAAAAATGTACTGAACCCTAAACAACATGGATTTCGTGAGGGAAAGTCTACTATAACT
>WOGN01010864.1:0-10241 GCA_015342105.1 Leptinotarsa texana | reverse complement strand
ATTTATCAGGGTTCAGCGACAAGTTATTTCGACAACACCATTCTACAACCCGTCCTACGTTTGCTGAGAGGTTCACACAATCATCTATGTTCTCAATGAAGCAGTATAGTTTTAGATCATCAGCATATAAAAGGGAATGCACATCTGTAACATCTGCAATATCATCAATGAATATATTGAAGAGCAACGGTCCCAGATTTGACCTTTGTGGAACACCGGGAAGAAGGACTATATTCGAAAGATTTGAAACCATTAAGCTAAACATATTGTTTTCGACCCGTATATAGGACTGAAAGAGTGCGATTAAGGATGTAGATAATCCAAAGGCTTCTAGTTTTTTCAGTAGAATGCCATGGTTAAGCCTGTCGAAGGCCTCAGAAAAGGCTGTGTAAATAACATCAGTTTGAGCCCTATTGTCAAAAGATTCAGCAATTTGTTGGGTTACAGTCAAAAGATTAATGGCCGTTGAACGATTTTTCATAAAACCGTGTTGGTTTATACTTATATTGCAACTAACATGCCGATATATAACTTGGTTCAGCAGAATCTCAGAAACTTTTGCAAAGTTGCAAATAATAGAGATAGGCCGATATTTTAAAATATCTCATTTTTTGAAAATGGGACAGACTTTTGATGATATCCAGATCATTGGCTTTGTAGCCGATCTTAAACAGATATTAATTAGTATAGATAGAGGACGAGCAAACACAAGTGCACAATCGTTTACGATGAAAGCTGGAATGTTGGAAAGCTGGACCAGTGGACTTTTTGGGCTTGAGCGACCTTAGTGCCTCATATACTTCGTTTTCACTGAAGCTTGATATATGAAGAAAGTGATTATTATCAATATCAGAGTTTGGTTGAAAAGGGGAAGAAGCGGTATATGATTGTTTGACAAGATTGGCAAAACCATTTACGATATTAGAGGGTCCCTCCTTAGTTTGGACTTCCACTGTCTGATATGATATGAAATGATTTGAAATTCCTGAATGAATTGAGAGAAATAAAAAGATCACCTAATGAAACCACAACAAGGAACAACATCATCTTTTGTAAAGAATTCAAGTCGAACTTCAAGGGGCAATCGAAGTCACAGAGCAGGATCAACAAGAAACACTAGGATGGTGCGTACGATATTTCCAAATGGAAGACGAATTCTTTGAGCGAAATGAGGGACTGCTGATAGAATCGTCACTTTCACCAGTTATAGCCAACATATATATGATGTGGTTTGAAACTCTGGCCATTAAAGGAACCCCAAGTCTGGTTGAGATACGTTGACGACACCTTCATAATATGGAACCATGGGAATACAGTGTTGTCTCGGAAATTTGGTTATTACTGTTTTTTATTTTTTTTAGGTGTATCTACTATGTCTGATGGTTTTCAAAATTGTAATTTTATCAACACGAAGAAACTACTTTTCAAAGCCTGAAGAAGAATTTAAGTGAATTCAACACGTCGGCAAGAAAACAATTGTGTTTTTAAGAGTTAACTGATCCTGTTACCTAACTAATCTACGTCCAGATGTTCCGTAAAATTCTCAAAATTCACCTTCGATAAAAAAGGAAACCGCCATCCGTATTCTCCAATAAAATAAAATTAAAATATACGACATATGTGTATGAGGGAGCTGTAATATATTCGCAACTACATCCATTAATTAATCTCCATGCATGATAAACTCCCTTTCATGTTTACGGCATTCATAAGTAATTGCCCCTCATCTTCGGTCGTATCTTTGAGTATTTTCAGCTACCGTTTGCATGAAAAACTCGGGAAGAGTCATTTATCGCATGAGGCCACTGGTCAACTGGTGTCTAGTACCTGCGGAAACGTATACAGACTGAAATTCCGGTGAAACAAACAATAATGAAAATGAAATTTCCTGTTTTGGACATCACGATTTTGAAAGAATGTTTCAAAATCGGAATCAAGAAACGGGGTGTCACAGAATTCATTGTTGGAGAGTATTTCTCCAACTGGGGACTGAACTAAATTCAACAAAAACTAGTAACAAAAAGTCCTGAAAGTCTTTAATCGACAATGTTTAAATGCGATGAATAAGTGAAATAGATTATTGAACTGAATGTTTCGAAATTAATTTGCAAATTAATTATTTGAATTATTGATTTGAGAATGATAAATATATGAAGGGTACAGGGGAAAAATCGGCTAAGTCATTTTTTGTTACATTCGATCTAGAGGCATTTTTAAGGTTATATTCACTTTTGTGAGGACATGTGCTGGTAGATTGATGAACTATTAAGGTATGTTGACTTGTCAAAAGGTTTTACGTGTGTACGCTCATGCGTAATAAAAAATATCCCCAACGCACTAATTTTTTGGAAAATATGATAATGAAACCTTGACTTAGTTTGTTTTCCTCATAATATTTCTCGCAGATCGGGCCAATTTCGTCTATATATGCTGTTTATCAGGTAAGTTAATTCATAAATAATATTATCACATATTTTGTTACAAAGTATATTTAAAGAAATGTTTAATGTGAACAATGTAATTGAATTTATTTTTTACCTTGATGGTGTGGAATATTTTCAAAATAGTCTTGCGCTATGGGCCCACAAAACTTTTTTAGGCACTGGAGGTCAGCATATTTTTCGGCAGATATTGGCAGCATCCCTAAAAGTTGAATATAATGAAAAACAGAATAATTTTTGCAACTATCTTGTTACCTTCGTAACTTGGTTCAGGCAATATGAATTCGTTCCCATTCAGACGTCGCTGCACGCGCTTCTGCTTCTTCTCCGTTAATATAGCTGTTTCCCACATTCCATTGAATGAGCATCGATACCTCATAAGTCGTGGATGTTCCTTTGTAATCTCCAGTTCCCTTATTGGCCGAGTGGGGAAAGGGCATTTTTTCTTTTGATAAAGAGCAGTTAATTGCTGGGACCACTGTCGGAAAATTGTTTGATTTTGTTCATTAATTTTTACGACAACGAATGGTGACGGCTTGCATCTAGATGACTGCAGTAGTTCACACATTTCTTCAAGTGTCTCTACTCTGGCCTTAGTGTTTATAAGGCCCATGTTTTTGTCATTTTCCATGTACGAATGTCCCCTGATCGGAAAGGTAACTTTTACGTAATCAAGACGTTTCTGATACTGAACGACATGATGTAAAAATCGGAAAACGGTGTAGTTCTTGTTTTGCCCTCCGCACGAATCGCAAAATATTTCTAGTTTCTTAACCTGTGGATTCAGTTGGTTATAGAGGAAGTTGAAGAGTAAAGAACAGATATCATCACTGCCCTTTTTTCCAATACTTTCTGGGTATACGTAAGACTCACTTTCGGATGTAGAGAGTGTGTGTATATTAAAAAGATATATCGAAAGTTGGCGCTTATAATAAATATCATTTGTTGAAATGTTAGGAAATGAAAATTTTTTTCCAAAGTCCATGCATATGGACTCCTGACTTTTGTCTTTACGGCTGGCGAATTTAGACCTCTTCTAACGGTTGTAAAATTCTTGCGCTCTCGCCTTGTGAATCATATTTTCTGTATTTGTATTACGAATCTCAGTAGTTGTTTTTAAGCGTTTCTGTTCGTCTGTAACATTTGTACTAGACAGTTCATGTTCCAGGCTTTTAATTTTTGATAAGTACTGGTCACAAGTACTACACGTGTCAGTTCGTGGGTAACCGAATGAGATATTAAAGTTGCCATTGAATATAGCACGGTTACTTTCGTAAGATATTGTTGAACAATCTGGGTGAAGCTGCTTGAACATTCCAAACATTTTTTTGAGGTTCAAGTTCTCAGGTAAGTAAGTTTTCCTCGAATCGGCCAAACTGTAGTGACTAGCTCGTCCTTTGAATGATGCAATGTACTGGTTAACGAGCTCAGTTATTTTCTGCGATAATTTGTTAGGTCTATTAGTATGGTACCCTCTACGATCTTTGGGAGGCACACTAGTATACTTCAAAGCTTTTACAAGATATTCAACCTTACCTTTCGTAATTCCATGCAAAGCAATGAATTCTTGTCTGCAAATAGTTTGCTCTGTGATAGCATTATCAATGGAGTATCTCACTTTGTACGCAACTGCACAATCTCTCAGAGATGCTTCCTCTTCAGGTTTACGAGGCCGTCTTTGTGCAACTGGTAAAATACTCATCAATCCGCATAGATGAGAATTTTGGACGCTAACAGACTGAAGGCTATTGAAATGCTTTATTATATTTTGTTTGGCTACGACTGGAATTATTTCCGAGCACTAAAATCTCTTGCAGTTACATTCTTTCCCGATTTCATGCGTTTGTAAACGTAACTTCTTACTAACCTCTGTCAACCTTCCATGTTTCGGTCTCTTTTTTGAAGTTTTCGGTATATTGGTACTAAATTCAATATCACTGTTATCAGTATTTTCCATTCTTAAATGAATTCAAGGCACTCAAACTAAAGAAATTCAGAATATTACTGAACCCTTTGTTGTTCGAACAGGTTGGAACTCGACTGCCGATCCTGAGTGTCGTAGACGTGACTTAGCCGATTCTTTTCCTGTACCGCATGGACTTAGCCTGTTTTTCCCCTGCATGGGTTATTTTTGGTCGCTTGTTACAGCAGACTAAACCGCTTTTTCCCCTATTTGATTTACTGAAACGAGAGATCTTTTGATGGGTTACAATCTGCGCGCTCTATCTCAAAATTCGAAAACGACTGACTTACCCGGTTTTTCCCCTGTACCCTTCAATTTCTATTGAAAAAGTTTATAGTGAATGGATTTTGATATTTATGAATTTCTTCGATACAATTCACATTCTCTACATCAATAATTCGACTCAAATAAAGTTGCCAAAATGCCAAGTAAGTTCGCTAGTAAATTTTCTGTTTACTAGGAACACAGAATTGAATCTGTAACGATCTGAACTCTCAACAAGACAATGTCTGTATTTGAGTTGACGGTTAGCCAATGGATCAGCAAGAAACGTGCCGATATAAACTGAATTCAACATTTTATAGAATAGCGACAAGAAAGACGATATGTGACTGCGAATTTAGAGATACACTCAGGATGGCTTTGTCAGATTCTACGTTTCAAATGTTACTTATACTTTGGAAATCGCGGGTGTTTTTAAAGTATTACATGAATAAATTATAACAGGAGCTGGTCAAAGTAAATCGACGATATTGTCTTCCTTAAATTTTTCCATTGAAGAGAAGAAGGTTAATAGAGTAATAATATCATCGGTAAGATATTGTAAAACAGGGTTGAATTCGTTTAAATCTAATAAAAAACATAAATTTTATTGAGATTCATATGTATATTGATACTAGACACATATAAAAGGTTATGATCGTAATGGCAACTATGGCTCGTTGATTGTCAAAAGTACAGAAATCAGAACTATAATTTCCATGATTCAACAAAGTTTTCAGGAGTCTTAGGAGAATTGAATTTTGTCTAATTGTAAGTTCACTCATTCAATACTATGTACATAAGTAATTCAAAACAAACTTCGAAATTCCACATTCTTGATATAACATAATATCCCCAAAAAATAAAGAACTAATTCATTTTCCAGAGATGAAAAACATCATCAGAACATTATGTGAAGGAATTCAAAAGAAACCGGAGTTAAAGTATATAACTTCGATTCCACTTTCGTCAGAGACACTGTGAAAACAATCATTTCTGATAAATTTAATGAAAGTATCAACACTGTTTCTCAAGTCGAATTCTCGGGTCTTCAAGTGGATGAGTATCTTACATGGAGTACTCACTGTCAAATGCAATAGTCCAAACTAAATAGGTACTCATATCAATTCATGAATCTGAAACTCGAATTAAATATTTATCAACTTCTGAAATTGTATAGTGCACAAATAGACTCCAGACAGAGATATGGAGTATGTTTCTGATGTTTATATCATCAGCAAATGTTTTCAATGCCCAAAAACGAATTATTCGTATTTCAGCTGGTATACCAAAAAGGTCATCTTGCAGGAATCATTTCAGGAATCTGAGGATTTTAACCGTCATTGGTTATTTTTGAGTTTTTTTGTATTGATATGAAAATTATAGTGATTTCGCTGAAACCTGCAGTCATTATTTACACATTTTCAAATGTTCAGCTAAAGTCGGCTAGAGTTAGTTTTTCATACCAAGTATATAAAAATAAAGCATTTTCAATTCAGAACCTGCACTCATTCATGTTGCATTTTCTATGGATACCCATTCCATAGAAAAGTTCTAAAATTTCTATTTCTTCTAATGCTCCTCCACATTCATATTTGTTTGCTCCGTCATATGGAATAGTTATTAAAAATAATCGAAAAACGGAATAATTTTATCAGCCAGACTCATCATCCATAAGTATAAGAAAAATAAAATTATTTGCTTACCGAAATATTCATAAACTTCACTCAGACAACTTGAAGTATTCGAAATGGAAAAATGTTCATGTTTCAGAACTAATCAAATTTGACCAGTTCCCGTTAAATTTTGTTTATAGTACTTTAAACATGCAAGTGCCTATTTCTAATAAATTTCATCAAATCAATTTCAATCTAGTTTTGCAAATTAGTACGAATCAGCGTACGTAAAACATTCAATTGTAAAAAAGAAGATCGTTATGTAACTATGTGAATTACGATCTTCTCAGAGAATCTTGTCTTGTACTCCCATTAGTTGTCTTTTGTCCACATCTGCTGAAGTTATTGTCAGATATTGAATAACCCATTCTATTCAATCCAAGGAAAATACAAGTAGTAACTGATATGAAATACTCCAAAACTAATTTCCGAAACTTTACTTGATCTGAATCAAATTTGAGATTTTAGTTATAACAGAAATATTTCTTGTTGAAATTTGTTACATCGATACTCAGAAAAATATCGAAATTCTAATAATAACTGTCATTAGGAACATGAAAATATATATAGTTGTCGATGCCGCGAAAAATAACAATAAACTTCAACTATGTATGAAACTAAGAGCGCCCGTACACGAGCCACATTTTGCGGTCGGATCGACCACACAATTGCAGTCGCGTTCCAGCGAAGTCGAGCCGCCCATAAGAAATACTGTACTACACGTACACGGGCATTCACAAAAGTCAAAACGGACATCTGCATTCAACTTGCTGCTGATTTCCGCCGAGATGTCATCCCAACATCCGCCTTACACTAACCACAAACTTGCAGTCGTACCCAACCGCGTACACCGTGGTGTACTTTTTCTCATTCTGGTCTCCCAGCGTTCAATTTTTGATTTCAAAATTCTAATTATTTCATCAAAAGAACTAATGGACATTCTGAAGTGATTAAAAAAATATTTTCCGTCTTGCCGGAGTTTACCGGTTGTTTCTATATAGATTCTTTCAGGGATTTCAAATGAATTTATATCACATTAGACAATGGAAGTCCGAACTGATGAAATGCATCACGAAACATTGTCAACCATCTTCAAACAAAAAATAAAAATTTCTCTCCTATTGTTGTACCTTTCTACGCCTTCTCCTTCTCCTCAAAATAAGAAGTACTAATAGTGCTTCTTTTTCGAAATCCATATTGAAACTGGCACTAAACCCTGACAACATAAAATATAGATGTCAGTTGCCTCAATGCAAGTGTTTATATGTGTTTGGGTCAACCACGAAGTGCAATCAACTTGGCCACAATGTTGTGGTTGCCTCAACTGCAAATATGTAGTCCGTGTACGGCTGGACTCAGTGAGGTTGTTCGTCTCAGAACAGATGTGATAATTACACGAATAAAACATGTCAGTGGAGGGGACGATGTGTCGACGAGATGACGAGATGGAACGAGACTCGAGATGGGAATGTGGATTTAGGTTAGGTTAAGTTAGGTCAAATGTGAGTGGGTCTAGTCGACCCTCCACCGTAACCCCCACACTAGACCAAATAAACCCAGCTTCTTAACGAACCCAATGAGTGTGTAAGATGACTGGTCTTTCAAGTCAGATAGTAAGAGTACGACTCTGCCAAACTCTGAAAATCTGATTCGGTCCATAGCGGGGCAGGCACAATGAATGTACTCTGCTGTTTCATCATTTTCCAAACATAGGCGACACACACTGTCCTTCGACAATACGAGTCTCTGCATATGATAATTCAAATGACAGTGAACTGTAAGAAGGCATGTTAGACATCGTAGTTCATCCCTATTACAGTCCAACAACTATTTGGTATCAAACTTAAGGGCGAATAAACGCATTGGAGTGAGCCAATCCTGGGAGATTGTGCCAGAAGTTCATAAAGCTTCTTGCCATCCAGGAGTTCAATATTTGTTTGAGAAAGCCTGAAGCGATGCCATTGACAGGTTCTGGTTCGATGAAGCTGCTTGCAGCACCCTCCTTTGCAAGGGAGGCAGCAGCCTCATTATCGTCTAGAGTATGGCCAGGAATCCAGACCAGAGACGATCTGTTGGTTAACTGCAGTTTTGCTATAACTTTTATTCAATAACCAAAATATTTGAGAAAAGTTAAAACATTTTTAGAACAATCTTACATGGCTCATGGGCGTGAAGAATGATTTTTAATTAGTTTCTCTGAAACTGAGTACGATAAAACAAAAACCAAGCGAACTGATGGTTGTGATGACAATTGCTTGATCCGATTTCGATAGTTGATATCCAACTTGAAAAAAAAAACAGTGTTACATAATTATTTCCATGATAACAAGCAATCAGATAACTCTCTGCGATGCCACTAACATAGCTATTTTGAATTAAACTTCCTCAAATAAATCCCTTTTTTATTACCATCGAAATTATCAAACTTGATCATAATCGGCGGAATATCTTTTGCGCAATTAATTCAAACCCGCTTTTCCATCACAACTTTTACATCTTTTTTTTTCTAGAAAACCAAGCTATTTGATTTTTTTAACGAAATGTGACAAAGGATCACCCTTGAATTATCCTCCCTATATAAGGATGATTCATTACCAGTGGTAATGAGGTTCATCAAATGTGTTCTCAGTATCAAACTTCTTTGTTCATGAATCTTATTCGATATTATCTATTTCTAAACTTCCGAATCAGTTTGAAAGCATGTGTTTTCATGTATCGATCCCTATACTTTTCACTTATTTTGTAACCGTTGAGCAATACTGGATTTTTCTAGTCTGTGAAACCGATAATGTAAAACATATTCCTTGTAATGAGTCAACCAACTTATTTGTCTGTCGCAGTTCTTCCAGCTCCTTCTGTATCTGTATCTGTAGAGAAGGGAGGGTGAGTGAAGGCCCACAGCACTTAGGCTACATGTGACGCGTTGTACATCCTCCCGAGGAGTTGTTCTCCTAGGTCATCGTTCATTCTGTCCTTTCCAGGAAGGTGGTCAGGTCACTGGGAGATATCTCCTTTATATCGGCAGGTGTAGGCCAAAACTCGCCGAACACATAACCTCTTATCGACGATAACTCCGGACACTCGCATAGGATATGCCTGACAGTTTCATCTTCCTATTCACACATCCTGCATAGAAGTGTGTCCACTAGCCCCTTATTATGGAGGTTTTTCCTTAGTTGACAGTGGCCAGTTAGAAATCCTACTGTACAGTGTAGATTTTTCCTGGTCATCGCCAAATATTCGCCCAGGGTGATCCTGGCAAGATTTCATCTTTTGATTTCATTCCATCTCTTTAGGGATTGAGCGTTGGTGTAACGTTTGGCTAGTTCCGCAATTGTCGAAGTCATCAGGCCGTAAGTGCCACTGGGTTCTAAAATTCTTAGACTCTCAGTTCCTTGTTTCTTCATCCTGTTTTTCGAAGTCTCGAAGCAGTTTTGATATATTCATGTATTATTTATCGAAAATTGGAAAAATTCATGTGTAGGTATTTTAGTTCAATGTAAAAACTACACATTTTGAATTTTTGATTGATTTTTCGTTTACATTTACCTAATCGATTATTTTTGAAGGATATCCATTACTATCATCTATTTCCTCTGTATTTGTTTTCTTGATGGCATATCTTTGCTTAACAGTAACACGACTAGATAACCATCACGTTACCAGGATAGAAAGCTCCCCACGCTTCAGCACCTTCAATCCTTAATTAAGCTCAAATTAGACAATCTTCGGCATACGGCTCGTATATATGGAGCTTCGCCCCCAAACACATCTTTGGAGGATTTCATACAAAAAAAAGCCGTTCGTCTAATTGAAGGTCGAAATATCACAAGCAATCTCACCCGTCTGAAACATCGAAGGAAAGTTACCACTTTGTGTTGATATGTGCTCTTCCCTTTG
>WOGN01010862.1:0-10241 GCA_015342105.1 Leptinotarsa texana | reverse complement strand
AATATTTTGGAGAATACTGTAGACAGTTTCGTGGATAATCTGCCACTCGAAGATTATCGAAACTGTTGGTACCAACTAGACGGAGCTCCTGCACATTGCACAAGAGAAGTGAGCGCAGAACTGGATAGAATATTTGACGATCGGTGGATGAGGCGCTTGGGACCATGGAATTGGCCAGCGAGATCACCCGATCTTAATCCATTACTCCGCAGGAGTAAGTTGATCTCTGCGGTTTTTATCTGAGCTTTTTGCTGAACGGATTCCAACTCGGTGACAGAGTTGTGGTCACCTCGTTCAGAGTCGAAACCCATACCGAGAAATGCTCCAATTCCTACTCTCTCATGGTCACAGACCATGCAGAGAAGGGGATCCGAACTCTTGATCCTATTTTTCAATATATACGGTCTATCATTGATCGCTTCCTATGTTTGAATTTTAATAAAACAAAGTGTGTGTGAGTTATCATCGAAATTTTTCATTCGTTTGAAAGACGTATTGATGCCATTTGTGGGGAATATAACATAATTCTAATGTCCATCACAGTTCATCTAGGTCCAGCGCATCCTAAACGTGCAGTTTTCCATGACTCTGGCTCATACATGAGGCTGAATTTCACCAATGGGTGGATTATATTAGTTTTGAGGACCGTTGTGGTTTGTGATTAACAAGAAAAAATCTAACCGGGTCAAATCGTACAATCTCGGTGACCAGTTCACCGAGTTGTAGTCTGTGAAAGGCCAAGTTTTTGTGAGTGACGCAAAATCGACTGAATTGGATATTCCTGTACACTCTCACAGACAGCGGTGATGTTTTCGGCTGATCTTGCGTTTAGTCAACGTACGGGTATTGGTACTCGTTTATCAAACCAAATGTATCCACCACATTGCGAATGGTACTCTCGGTAGGACGATTATGGCTACCGTAAAATGGACGAAGCGCGCGATATGTTGCCTGAACAGAAGGCTCATTTTGGTAAAAAAATGTTCATCATTTGCACGTGTTGTTGAACGCTATATTGGGCCATGGTGATTTGACATAATAATCTGAACGAGTCCTTGACCTTGACTGTAAGTCGTATTATTAAATAATTTCGTAAGATTCTGACTCTCATAATTGAAATTTTCCAACGAAGTGACTTCATTTTTTAACAGTCTATGATGTGCTCAGTTTAGTTTTTTGAAGGTTTATCTCCTCGGAATGTGGAATTAGTTACGTCTGTATTGAAATCAATTTTCGTCGATACATTTTTCTTCGAAATTACCTTCTTTTTGAAAACAAATTCAAAATTTCGTTTCAAATGTTTACTCAGGTCATGATAGAGTAGCTCAAACATGGCTGAATTAAAGACTTGAACATTTCATTTAGCCTTGAGCTAATTAGTTTGTTATTTACTGAGATTGTTGAAATAAAAGTGATTAGTTCATTAGATTCATCAGAATCAGATTGTGCTAAAAATTTCGGGATTGTTGAAAAATAACCAGTTAATTTCGAAAAAAAAATTGTTGCAAAATATACTCATGGAATTGAAAAGGTAATATTTTCAGGAAAAAAGGTTTCTGGACTTCCCTCCGTCATTGGACAATGAAAAAATTCTAATTTTTCAATGATGGAGAACTTAAATTGATACGGGTAGCCGTATCCCCTACGTAGTAGGGGATCAAACTAATAAAATTGTATTAGTTTATTAGATCAGACTAATACAATTGTATCAGTTTGCATTGTATTAGTAAATGCAGTAACGTTTGTTACAAATACAAGGAGTTCCAAAAGAGAAAGTTTTATTTTTTATGATGGAGAAGTTTAAAATCCAAAAGCTTTTTTCCCAAAGTTCTCATGCATCAGTTGATTCACTTCAAGATATTCATCTCACAAAATCTGTGTATCAACTCACCCGTTCCATTTGAGGAGAATCAAATCCACATAAGAAGAATAGAAAAGTAGCACATATTTCTTGAAAAGGCGATCCATCAGAACACGCCAATCTGGCAGCTAGTGAAAGCAGCTCGCTATGCCCCAATAATTCATTAATTTGGAGGATATCTGCCGCCAACTGTAATAAGAATATTGGGTCTGTTCAATTTTGTTGATAGCAATTCAGGTTGAATGAAATATCTTTTTTTATGTGATTAAAGGTGCATTTCTAATTGATTGAAAATAATTTTATGGTTGAGTAACTTAGGTCTTCGGTTTTATTAATGGTGGGAGTGGTATCGGCCTTATCGGTTGACATAAATGCCTGATACACATGCAAATCACGTGCCACTGCGATTATAAATTTATATCGCCTTCCTTTATAGTTTTGGATGAAAGCTCTGGTTTTTGTCGAGCACTGGCAATAGCGTGGGTTCTTTCCTAAATGCATGTTCAGTCACTGCTGATTTGTCGGTATTATTAAGGTGACAACTTCTCTTGTGTTGGCAGCAGGGTTGGAAAAAACATGTTTTTTTAAAAAGAACAAAACATAATGTTTTAATTAAAAAACAAAAAAACACGTTTTTTATTAATGGATCATTACTGTTTTAATTGCGTTTTTTCAAACATGTTTTAATCATGTTTTAAACACGTACATAGGTATAAAATGAAACAAAATGATTGAAAATCAAAAAGTACTATTTATTCTAATTATAATTATTATGTATTTATAACAACAGTTTCCAAGTTAAGATGAAATCAAGTTCAATCAACTTTTCTTCTTTCATCTTCAACTGATACCTCAACTTCCATAATCTGAAGTGTCTCAAGCGAACTGTGTTGATTAAGAGCCCTCATAATTGCAACCAATTCAGCAGCTCTCTATGTCCCGAGCTTGCTTCTTAATTTTGTATGAACCAGTCCGAATATCGAGAATAACCTTTTAATTCCTGCGGAAGAAGTAGTTGCAATAAATCACTACACCTAACCTAACCTAACCACTTTATAACTCAGTGATTTCCATCACACAGACACATGCGTTTTCATTAAAAGATATTTTTTAAACATGTATTCCAAAAAAGGATAACTCCTCGTACGGTACGTCAGGACATCTTTAATGGCATGCGTACAGCTTGAATCTAAAAACTCCATGCCTATTGTGTCCTCCTCTTCTGATAGACCTTCTCCATTATAATTGGGGTCTAATATATAAGAAGCGAAATGTTCAGGTGTCATTACTGCTTTAAATCTTGCTTTAAGTTTGCCTGCTTCTTCTGGCAACGAGTCCGATGAGAGTAAATCTTTCCATATACGTGTACAATCACTTAGAACGCACATGTCTTTCTGAATGAGATCGTGAGCTCTGGCTATTCTTTTCAGCTTTTCAGGCCCACCATGTTTGTCCTTCACTACTTGCATTGCGCACTGAGTGTTTTTCCGCCAACTCCAGGTCTACCAGACCTCGAAGAAGCTGGAATTTCTATAAAGTACCGCCAAAGAGGGTCTTTCTTTCGCCCTGTTAACATATTTTCTTCCAAAATAACACGTCACACACCGTTATTGTACCTATATTTAAACAAAAATAGTGTTCACATTTCACAAGCAAAACATGAATTGATCTATTTCGTTCGGCTTTCATTCTATCTAGCTGAACAAAAGTAAGCCGGAAAATTTCCGCGTTTTAAGAACATTCTCCGCATTACCGCTTGTCAGTCAGGGTAATCCCATCTAGTTATATCGAAGTTGCCAACTCTTTGGTAAAAAACATACAATAAAATGAGTTTCTTTGTATTTTCTAACTGAAAGTACGACATATTTTTTTATGTGTTTTGAACATGTTTGAAACAAATTGTTTTTAATTATGTTTCAAACGTGATATGTATTTTTGTAGTGTTTTAAACGTATGTTTAAAACAAATGTTTTAAACATTTCCAACCCTGATTCGCAGAAGGGTGAATAATCTATACGAAGTCAATCTGAACAGCTGAATAAAAGACTGATGTACCGGGTCTAATGAATTTACTAGTAAATACCATATAAATTCTACCACATAAAAATAATGTTAGTCTTTTTTTCATAAACTATACCTCAAAATTTGATCTCCACAAACTTCATTTGAAAAATATATCATTTCGCTAGCACAGTAGCTTCTTCGAGAGTGATTTGAATGATTCAAATCACTCTTTACTACTGATGAAAAAATTCGTGTAGATTTCTGAGAAATAAAATCAATTTTGAAAAAAAAATATACCACGCCGCCCATGCCATTCAAAGAAACTGTCGACGTTCTGTAACTATTTAGTTATCATGCCATTCGAATTGACTTCGTATACAGGGTTGTTCCATCTCAGACGAGCCACCCAGTATATTTCTTATCCCATAGTGAGCGGAAAAATTTCCCGAAACACTTCGAATGATTTTGTTGGGGTACATCGTTTGACGTATATTTTAGGCTTGAATACGGGAGATGAATTGAGTGACGCTTTATTTGGAAGTTATTGGAAGCCTTTTTACAAAGGTTTATGAAAAACGTAAATTTGATACAAACTCAAACAATCGTCAAAAAATTACATTCTTGAAAGATTTAATTGTGTTATTATCATGCTTACAATCAAATCTGCTTGTTTAAATCCAATGTTCAAATGGTCCTCCATTGACTTCCATACAATAATACTTTCTTTCAAACTAATAAATAAAAAAATAGCAAACCATTTCCTTATTTGGTTTAATTTTTTTGAGCTTAGAAGGTGATTATCTGGTTTTAACGTTTTTTCGATTATTTCAGAATTGAAATCAATCTGTTGAGTTACTATTTTCCTGATTTGTTTAAAATTTCAAAAAATATGGTGAACACATTGCAAGAACGTGTTGAGCTGGTTAGCCTTTATTACCAAAAACAAAATTGCAAGGATATTTAACCAGAACCATCCTGAACGTTGCGTTCGCCATAAGTACGTACTGGAATTAATTTCAAAACTTGTGGAGACGAGTTCAGTAATGGATAAAAAAAGGGCACCCATTGGAATTGTGAATGATGAAGGAGCAGCTCTAGGGGTATTGAGACATGTACAACTTATGCCAAACACGCAATCTGTACGACAACTTTCTGCAGTTTCCGGTATTAGTCAATCTAACGTTTTCAGAATTTTACATAGAACAAGTTCCATCCATTTAATTGATTCATGAATTAAATGATGATGACTGGGATCGAAGGCAAGAGTTTTGCGAAATTATAGTCGAGGGTATCAACAATAACCCAAATTTCTTGTACAACGTTTGCTTTTCTGACGAATGCACTTTTTTACTTAATGGAGAGATTAACCGGCATAACTGTAGAATTTGGAGCAAAACAAATCGTCATGTATTTCGAGAAGCTCACACTTAACATCCAGAAAAGCTAAATGGTTGGGTAGGAATTTTGGGAGACCACCTAATTTGGACCTTTCTTTATTCCTGGTAATTCCACTGGCGAACGTTATCTTAAAATGCTGGAAAATGCGATTGAGCCGTCAATATCTGAACAATTAGAAAATGATCCATCACTACTTGAACAACTATTGTATTTCCAACAAGACGGAGCTCCTCCCCACTACGCTGCATCAGTTCGCCGATACCTCAATTTGCAATACCCTGGTCGTTGGATTGGAAGAAGAGGTCCTATGGAGTGGCCTGCCCAATCTCCTGACCTGAAGCCTCTGGACTTCTTCTTATGGAGACATCTCAAGTCCAAGATTTTTGTGACTCACCCTGAAAATTTGGACGAACTCTGCCAAAAAATTGTTGATGAGTGTCGTCAAATAACTCCAATTATGCTGAATCATGTCAGAGATAGTTTTTAGTCAATATTGTATTATTGTATGGAAGTCAATGGCGGACAATTTGAACATTTGATTTTAACACGCAAATTAATGTAATTTTTTGAAGATTGTTCAAGTTTGTAAGAAGGGTTTAATAAAAAATGTAAAAATAACCAAATTTTTCAAGGTGGCTCATTCGAGCTGCAAAATTGATTTTTGGCGGAAACGGTTCATTAAATTTAAGTTTTTCATACACCGTTGTGAAGAGGCTTCCAAGACCTTTCAAATAAAGTATCACTTAACTCCTCTCCCCTATTCAAGTTTGAAGGGTTGAAGAGCCCCCTATTAGGGGGTTGCTCGTTCAAGCCTAAAATATACGTCAAAAGATGTCCCCAAACAAAATCATTCGACGTGTTCCGGGAAATTTTGTCCACTCACTATGGGATAAGGAATATACGGGGTGGCTCGTCTGAGCCACCCTGTATACTATACTTACACCTCTTCTCGTTGTACCAATGTAGATCCATCCGTAACTTCAAGGAATTCGGTATATCAGGGGATATATTCATTGTATAGATATAGTTTACATTTGACAATTCAAATTGCTTACATATTGTCTATTGAAAAGTTTTTACGGTTTTGAGTCTTTTATTCTACATAAATAGCTGTGAACATTCCATATTCCACGGAGTTGATAAATTTTATGAAATTGTCCCAAAATCGTAACATGAAGTTGTCACTATTGATTAATTTCAAAAATGAAAGCTATCCTTCATTGAAAATTTTGTTGTCCAGAGCAATAGCTAGTTCGTTTTCCTTCATCGAACGAAAAAAGTAACGTCGTATGTGTATTTTTTATTGTCCCAATAGTAAATAAGTAACGGACTATCGATTTGTGTCAAATATAATGATCATAACTAAAAAATCATCCATGAATGTATATATTGTTTTCTCTGTTCTTGCTTTCTAATTCAATCAGACAGAGAGGAACATAGACCTTATCAAAATCTGATCCCAGTAAAGAAAAGTGGCTTTTTCTTTTTCTTGAATTCATATATTGTAATTAAGCACATATTTCATATATCACATAAATTCACATACATTGTATATGAATATATGTGAATATATATGATTTACCTTGGAACATGTTACACTTTTCAAGGTTATTATTAGTTCATTCAGAAGTTTGTTCTTATCTTATACAAAATAACAATTGATATTTGTGAAAAAACTTTCGTTTGAGTGTGTTTCATTAAAATATGTTAGTTACAAGGTGATGCCACAATATGACAGAAAAAAGATATAGGCAGATATACCTAACACCATCCATTATAGAAATGAATGATATTCAATAACTCATCTCACCGATATTACTTCCATATATTTTACACCAAGTCTTGGCAAGGGCGATGACAGGTGTTTCATGTACGCCACTGGAGCTAAAGCTGTCATCAATGCAATTTTGTCGTTGTACTCCGGTCTCAGAGACGCCATTGCAAAATATTGAGAGGTTCCTTGCGAGTGACCCACATAAAAAATTCTATCCTGTCCAGTTGTTTTAATGATGTAATCTATTTTAGCTGGTAGATCATAATGACCACAATCCTCAAAGCTGAAATAAAATAAGGTTATATAGTTAGACATATTCTATCACAGGTAATATATTCAGGCATACAATTACTATATCCTGAATATTATTTGGGAAGGTAGACAATTTATTCCTGGCATTCATGGGTTTTCACACCTCTAACGTTAATAAAATATTCAAAATAGAAAAAATATAATCCAGACATGTTACTGCATTCAAATGAAGTTCAAATAGGTTTATTCAACTTGACAGCATTACTTTTCTTTGGTAATTTTTCTTATTAGTAAGCTGTTCAAAAAATAAGATTAATTTTCAAATTTCGCAGACTACTCCCATATCGATTTCAATTTAAGAGCCACCGGTAGACAACTGTTTCAGCCTTTTGAGCATCATCAGTACCGGACAGGCGGTCCACAAACATACTCCGTGGTAGGGAGTCGAAATAATGATTATGATAATAATGTGGAGTTGTTTCCTGGCTCTGTCTGCACGGGACGCAGTGGACATGCCACTGAATCAACTTCAGAGTGATTCCATGACTAGCTGGATACTCAGATGGTTCACACCGTTCTGACAAGAACTAGACTAGTTGCTCTACTACCTGCTCTACTTTGCCAAACTTCCGCTTCTAATGGAAAGCTCCTTTAGAGCAGTAGAATGAGTTGATGAAGAAAGTAAACATGTATGCGCCTTTTTTCGTTTGTTAACTTTCTTCATCAATTTAAATGTTTAATTCAGTGTTTTTTTACTCGTTCTTATTGCCCCGAAGAAGCTTCCCCTTAGAGGCGAGAACTTGGCAAAGTGGAGCAGAGTTTTGATTTTTTGACTGAGACACCCCGTTAATCTATTTTTATTTCAACAAAATGAAATTAATCTCACCTGAAGTCCCAGAATTCTTTTGCATCAACTCTTGGATCCAACTTCAAGTGGTTTCTCGACCAAGTGTTACCTCGGTTATTTCCCAGCCACACGTCGAAACCGGCGTCAGCAAGCATGTAGGCTAACGATCTGTTGGGGCCCATGATGAGCCAATCTGCAGAGCTACTGAGCATTCCATGCATGAGCAGGACTGCTGGTTTAGATTTTCCAGTATCGGTCATGTTTTTTCCATTAGGAATCCGTTGCATTCGCAGAACATAGCCATCTTCTGTAGTGACCCAGTGGGATTCTGCTTTATAGCCGTAGTCATGCAGTATTTGATACTGAAAATGACAATAGAGAAAGATAGGTTTCATCTGAAGCTACTGATATCACCTAAATTTAGTGATTATGATTGGTAGGATCGGAGAAAATATACATGAAATATAGGTAATAAATGGAAGGTAACAACTGGGAAGATAAGTTTTTGGGAAATAAGCGCAAAACATATTTCATAAAACATATTATTTGTATCTCAAAGCTCTTCATCTTATAAATAGACCAGTGGAAAAATCGCTTAGAAACACAAGAGAGAAAAATAATGATTTCTACTGAAACTGGACTTCTCAGTGAAAAAACATAGTGCCTATAAATATCTATGAATTTCTAGAGGCAAGTGGAGATCCAACGTTCCTGTCGAAGAAGCACTTCAAATCATACAGGCTAACCTATTAGAAGACGGGGATCTAAAAGATAGAACGAACTCAGCTATAGTAGCAATGTATATTTACTAGGATGCTGTGTATGGAACTGTTATTTCCAACTGAGGAAGAAATTACTTACTCAAGATGAGTGATAGCCAACATATATATGGAGTGGTTTGAAACTCTGGCCTTCGAGGAAGCCAACAAGAAGCTCCGAGTCTGGTTGAGGTACGTTGACGATTATGGAACCATGGAAGTTCAAAACTAGACATTTTTCTGGAGCACATAACCAGCGTAAAACCTTCCATCACCTTCACAATAGAGAAAATTCCACAATGAACTACCTTTCTCAGACGTATTGGTGAAGAGGACCGACAGACACTAAGTGGAAAACATCTGTCGTAATTGATTAGAAAAATTGGGTCCAAGTACAAACTTAGAACCTGTTTCAGATCCGTAGCAGCCTCACGAACACTAGGCCACCAAATGCGTACTGCGATTCTGAAAATTGAATTTAGCGAATACCATGTGAGTGCAGCAAATCCTATATCAGTAAAAATGGGAGTCCATTGAAAGTTCGCACAAGAGAAATACACAGCAAGAAGAAACCAGTAAATAAGAGAAAGCAAAGTATTTTTGGACTCATCAACATGGCATCAAGTGGTCCCAAGCTGAGATCATACCCAGGAAAGAACACTGGTTTAAGAGGATGTTCAAAGAAGCTTCATATATATTATCCAACGACGCATTCAGCTATGCTGTCGTAGAGATACGCAAAATATGAAAATATGTAATCAAGCGGAAAAATAGTCAACCCCTGTTATACCAGTGAAGCGGAGAGAGGGAAGAGGAGGTAGGTAAAAGCGCTCGAATGACTTATACACAGTTGTCCCGGAGAAATTATTCAGTCATCACTTGAAGAGGATTGTGGATACTAACAATTGAAACGTCATGAAGTAACTTCATGAACAAGTTCAAGATTTATGAATTTCGTAGGAACCAATTTCCCGAATAACGTTACATTTCCCGAGAAAAGTTGAAAAACGTTTCTTTTTGCTTTTTCCTTCTCAAAAATTATTTGTTTTCCACAGTATTTGGTAGAAACTTATCATTTTGTGTTTTAAATATGTAAAAATTTTGTAAAAACGTGGATTACTGAAAAAATTGAAAGAAACAAACATTTCTTTGTTTTTTACATTTTGTGTTATTTTTTTCCATGGTAATATCACCGTCGGAAGATGTTTCCATGAATTAATGTTAATTTTGGAAAAATACCTATTTTAAGGATATTTTTATGAGGTACTTTTTTAGGTTCACCATCGACATAAAATAGGTATATTAGTGTACAAAAATGAAACAAAAAAATTTTTGAGGCATAAACGT
>WOGN01010861.1:0-10242 GCA_015342105.1 Leptinotarsa texana | reverse complement strand
AACTGCAACATTGACTATCAGCTAAGCTTAGCTTCGAGGTAGCTAACAGGAGTATTTAACTACGTATTGATAAACCGGCCCTTAGTCAGAGATTGTTCGGCGACGAAGCCACTAGGAAAGGTTTTCGTCCAGCTCAGCACGTTCAAGAAAACACGCAACGAAATGACTACCCCGGGAGAGTACCTCCAAGTAATACAGTCGGTAAGCTGATCTTCCTAATCCTGGGCTCAGCACGGATAAGACACAAAACTGCTTATCCTGGAGTATTTCAGTGAAGTAGTATCGAGCTCCATCTGATCTAACCGCTCTGCCGGCCATGAACGGAGATAATCTTTTGTACACTGGACAACACCATTCAGGTATGGAGCTGCATTCTCCATTACAATGTCTCTCATCAGTATTTAGTTAGCCTCCTTTAGATCTTGTCCTGCACTAGACCAATATACACTTCCAACACAAACATCATGGTTAAATTCACACTTTGAGGAGTGACTGTTGAACAATCAGTTATCTCATCAAGATGCTTTGCAGTTACACCTAGCTCATACATGCGTCTAAAACCGAACTTAGTTCAGGCATAAATGTATTTCCTGATCAACAGATCATGTCTCAGACGAAAGTTTCGTACATGCGGTTGTGCAACGATGAAGTCAGTTGATTCTTAGGATTACTACTGAACTGACTGGATCTGTTCTGCACTGACGCGGAGTAATACCCCGAAGTCGGTTTGTGGGCTTCACTGGATTGACTACGACAAAGTTATTACGAAAGAGAAGCATCTGCGAACATTTTCTCAGTGAAAAAACTTGCACAAATGTCTGTCGGTAATAATTCAATATCCATTGTAGTATCAGCCGGAGAAAAAGAAGTTGTTCTCCCACAGTCAATTGATAGATTCTGCTATGTAGGAACGTTGAGAGAGGTAAATGTTACGAATTTTATTTCATAATAGTTTCTTAAAAACATTTATCTAGGAAACAGGTGTGGAAAAACAAATTCGTTTACAAGATCAATTTCATTTGGGTGAAATTTTTGAGGTTCTAAATATATTTCGAATGCCTATTCTAGATAACTGAGTGGAACCTAATGCAGTGTTATTTATGACGTGGTCCAGCAAATACTAAAATGATTTTCCACTATCCCATTTGAAAGGGTTGCCTTTTATACTAGACATGTTAGGTTATGTTAGATCAAAAGTATTAGGTTAGGTCTATTCGACCCTCCACCGCAACCCGCAAAGGTTCATTGTGGCTCACACCTATTCACACTCGACCAAATAAACCAAGCTTCTTAACGAAGCCGATTAGTTTATATTATGAGTGATATTTCAGGTCAGATGGTATGAGTTCGGCTCTGCCAAACTGTGGAAACCTGATTCAGTTCCCAAGGGGATAGACGCAAAGTATGTACTTCCGAGAGTCCGAGCCTCTGTACATGATGATTCAGATGACAGTGACCCGTAAGAAGGCCAGTTGGACATCGTAGTTCATTCCTACTGTAGTAGAACAACTGTTTACTTTGAATGCCTTGGAGTGAGCCCATCATGGAAGATTTTGCCAGAAGTTCATAAATTATTTTGCCATCCAGGTGTTCAATCTTTATTTGGCAAAGCCTAAAGCGATGCCAATGACAATTTCTGGCCGCTTGCAGGTTAGGTTAACGTTCTCATCCAAATTTTGGCCATAAATCAATTGTGCTGTAATATTAGTTTTCATTAAAAAAAGTCAACTATCGATACACGTTTCACAAGTTATTAAGCCAAAATAGTTCTGATAGAGGTATTGTAGGGTTCTAATGTGGAAAAATGGAATTTTATTCTTCACTTTTGCTTTCAACTGTAAAAACTTTTTACTTTTTAATCTTTTTTAGAAGTACCTGATTTCAAGTTCTAAATTGTACGAAAAAACAAGCAATTTTTTAAAAAAATTGTATGAAAAATTATCTAGTTTCAGAAGTAAACAAACCACAATTTATGTCTTTTGCAGGTTTTCAACAAGGTATCACTTGACCCCTAATCTTATTTAGAATATAAGATTGGTTCTGTATCCCATTGAGGAGATGGAAATGATAGATTAGAAAATATACCCAAAAGATAAAAACCGACGGGCCACGACAATTTTTTTCTGTGAATAAACTTTTGGCATACTGGAAAACAAGTTTTCAGCATTCAGGTCGTCTTCGAAAAGAATATTCTTCAGATCCTCGACGTACTGTTTGACTGAATTCTTCATTTTCCTGTAATTTCTTATCTGCCTTTCTCCGCTCTAATAAAGTGTCTCTATCCGAAAACAATTCCAAAATCAACTTGTAACGACCCAGACACGTCGACCGTCGGATGAAAACACCTAAAATTAATTTTCGATTTTTCCAGATTGAGTGTACCACTACCCTTCTTTATATTTTCTTCGGAGTCCAGTCGGCTCCCACACCAAGCTCGCGCTCGCTCACTAATTGCACATTCTTGACATAGTTTCGGGCCCGCACCCTCACCCCCTTCGCAGAGCGTGCACCACCGCCCACCCGATCCACCCCCACTTCCACACGGTTTTAACTCGTGACTTCAGTTTCGCTTCGCTATACTGGCCCTATGCTTTCAACTTTGGCAGTAGCGCGACGAAAAAGGTTGTTTTCGGTATTCAATAAGTGATTCAGATATTTCGAGAAATGTATTATCCTATTTTGTAGTTGAGCCACATATCGATTGAAGATTCTGGTCTATCTTCAAAAATACTATTAGTGGTGTCAGGTGTGGAATGTATGACCTATACTCATAATCTGATTCAAAGTTCAAAAAATCCATACAGAATACAAAAAAGAAAGTGATAGAGAAATTTACGTAATTATTATATTACTGAATTCCTACAACAACAGGCAACTTTGGCAATAGCATAGCACAAAAGGTTTCCGATATTCAAACTACAAATCAGGAATTTGGAGACACCTATTATTGAAAATCAAAATCTCGTCATCATTGGTACCACAGTACCGATTAATATTTCTGTCGTAAGTAAGCCAAGTGGCCAATCTCAAAATTACTTTAAATGGTGTCAGGTGTGGAATATATGACTTACTCATTATCGAATGAAATTTCAAAAAACACACAAAATACGAAGAAAGAAAAGGAAGTGATATAGAAATTTATGTTTTTATTAAATTACTATATTTCTTTGACTACTAAGCAAAAAAAATAAAAAGATGAACAATTGTGTGATGAAATTGAAAAGCTACATAGAACATGTAGGCAGCTATTCAAAACTGATTGTAGCAAGTGAAAGTTACTTCACTAGTGAGAGATGCTGAGAGAGCTTTCAACTTTGGCAGTAGCGCAACACATAAGGTTATTTTCGCTATTCAAATAGTAAAACAGAGATTTGGTAGCAGATATAAACTAAATTTCTATAACAATCCACATGATACATAAATAAGGTGAAAAGTTCTTGACTGAAAATTTACAAAAATTGGGCTCCTGAGTAATTGTTTTCCTACATAAAATTTCAGAAATGATTGTAAGATAACCTACAAATGGCTTCGATAACAAGTTTAATCGAAGATTTTCAAAGCTTATGTTCTTTCTTCAACTTTCCCTTATTTGTTTTGGTATGGGAGTATGTAACTCTAGTCTGCTAGATTCAGTACTTAAACTGCAAAATAGAGCCATTATATATGTGTTCAAACTAGGACCGCGCAATTCATGTAGGCAGTTATTTGCAGAAAAAAATATAGGCTCTCTTTGTAATGGAAACTGCGTGTCTTATACACAATATATGTTTTTTTTGGGAAAGAAAGTTTTTGGCTTTCTACTACTCTATTTTGATAGTAGAAAGCCAAAAACTTTCTTTCCCAAAAATTAATCACTCCTAAAAAATATAACCCCTTCTTCGTGTCATAGCACTTGCCTAAAATCTAAAAATAATTTTAAATTACCATTGCATTTTTCATCCATAGTAAAGGACTCCATTTTCCATAACGGTGTTAAAATGTATAATCACTTACCGTCTCATTTTAGAAATAGCCACGATAGTATTGACAGCTTTAGAAAATACACAAAAAAACTTTTCGCGAGCAGTTTGCAAGTCGTAAAATTGACAAAATGTTCAAATAACATTTTATGATTGATATTTTATTTATTCATTGACACTTATTCTATTGAATAAAATTTATAATTGATAAATGTATATGTCTATATACTGCTTATTTATATAACAATTTTATTTTTATTTTATTTATATTTTACATAATTGTGTATATTTTGCCTGAATTTTATTTGTGTACTCGATTAGACTGTTAAATTATAAGTCGTAAAATTTACAAAATGTTGAAATAACGTTTTATGATTGATATTTTATTTATTCATTGACACTTATTCTATTGAATAAAATGTATAATTGATAAATGTATATGTTTATATAATGCTTGTTTATATAACAATTTTATTTTTATTTTATTTATATTTTACATAATTGTGTGTATTTTGCCTGAATTTTACTTGTGTACGCTTATATCTTTGTCAACAAAACAAGAGTTTTTTGACAAAAGAGTATATATATAGATTGATTGATTGATTGAAGTCTTCGAATTAAGTGCCAGGAAAATATTCTCCAAGGATCCCAAAATAATACTTGCTTTCTTATGAAAACCTACAGTCTTGTGTGAATTTGGACTCCTTAACGATGATGATATTGTTTCTTTCTGAAAATAACATCTACTTTAAAAACGATTTGGGTGACATTCAATAATCTAAACTGAAAGATTTCGAAATCCTCTCAAAAACTGAACTCGCCCACCTAATGTATTTCGTAATTGCCCTTGGACTTGAGAATTATCGCTAATACAAAAGCCGGTGCCAGGATTATTGACAGCTTGGCAAAATTTCCAAACATAATTCAATTTGTTTCTCAAAACAGTGAATTCATTTGGAAAGCGCTCATATCAAATACTTAAGAACCAGCAGAGAAAAGAAATCATTTTTGAAAACAACTAAAAGGTGTCAGGAATGAATAAATAAAAATTGTGGATTTGAAACATACTCTGTTTAGATAACAAATCAATTACCTAGGGAACTACCAGAACCACCATTCTAAAAAAACCTCCTCCATCCGAAATATATATTCCTCCAAAATGTACCTTCCTACATAATCACAGAATAACATGAAAAAAAATTGTTGTTTAGTTTCCATGATCTATTTATCTGAATAACAGGGAGGGTTCAGTGGCCATGTTGTTTCCTACATGTCAAAAAGTTGATAATGTCCAGGTTTTCATCAAAATCGAACTCCAGAGTCTTTTTATTCTCAATCAACTTATTGAGATTATGAAAACTATCGCAAACTACGTAACGTGTCACTCCAAGCTTTCGTTAATTGAAATTGGCTTGGTACAGTACTATATTTTTCTCGATGCCAACTGCTTTGAAGGCCATAAAACTCACGTAACATGTATATTGAATCTAGGGCCCTATTCTTGATACACTTGCAGTTCAGTATATACGTATAAATCGCAAAAATCCAACCGTTAGCCTCAACCCACCGTTGTTCTACGATGAGCAATCAAATCGCAATTTGTGAATATTTACAAGTTTTTTAAGAAAACCAATTCCTCAAGAATTGTTCGCAGTGACGTCATCCGCGCATACGTGGCGGACGACGAGTGATTCAAGAATAGTTGCCAGTATTCACTTAGGAATTGTTGTATATATTTTATGCGTTTCAATATTGGCAACACTGATATTTGACATATGATACTGAGAAGAAGACATGCAACTGACTAGGTTGTACATGATCACTATCGCCATAGGCAACACTGATATTTGACATATTATATTTATAAGAAGTCATGTAATTACTAGAAATATAATTGTCAAACCTTAAATTGCATGCGTTTATTTACATGATTCAGTATTTTGGTCATATTGCATTTGTATGAATATACCAATTAGTATGCAATTTGCATTGCGGCATATTGTATTGCAGTAACGACATAAAAGATCATGTCACATCATCATCGGATGAATAATATCATCTTCACGTGTACTAGACTTAGACCAAAATATCAAATCATTTTATTGAACGCGGTTATAGTTACAGTTTGACAAGTAAAACCAATGTAATTACACTTCTTCTTCTTTATATTCCATGTCGAATGTCAGTGTTGCCAATAATGAAAAGCTTGAAAGTAACTGAAACTTGCACAGCCATTTTCACGTGAATATGGTCAGTTGTGACACTTCTTCTTCTTTATATTTCATGTGACATGTCAGTGTTACCAATAATGAAGAGCCTGAAACTAACTTGTACGAACATTTTCCCTTGAATATGCTCAGTTGTGACTACTTGGTAAAACGTCAGTATAAATAAATATAGGTATCAGCACACAATATATCCGACAGCAAGTATAGCCAACATTTTAATATAATATTCTTCCTCATTTTCAAGTGAAATACGGTCTATTTAATTCTCGTAAACGAATAACGCCCGGTCCCTATTCTGTGCTACAACACTGCCGCCAACCTTTCGCTTTGAAGTATGGAAGGTCGGAACTTTCTGCAATGTCGCCGCCGCCAAACCGACACATAAATAAAGATGTGACAAGATAACAATAAAACCGAGCAGCATCCAAGTTTGGAGTTTGTGATACGCTATGCTTTACAGGAAGACGACGATGCGAACTATATAAATGGTGAATTTTTCGGCGAATCTCTTGATTAGTGGGTTTGTAAGGGGGTGGGGGAGAATGAGAGGCGAAGGGAGAAACGTTCACCGGAGAAAATGGTGTCCTTAGAAAAACTGTGACTGGGGAGTGACTCATAACTTATGCTACCGGCATGAAATTTTTGTTACAATTTCACCTACTTCATAAGTTGATGGTGTGGCTCGATCCAAAATTATATTAATTTACACTTACTTCCTATTCAGAATGTGAAACATAATATTTTGTATTGGGAAAATATTTAAAAATCATCAAAATCTAGTTAGAAGTCGTTTTTTTATTTGACGAATTAGACAGCTGTCTGAAAATGAAATCTGTATGTTTGTGTTTTTATCTATTTCTGAAAACTGGACAAATTAGTAGATCTCGTTGCAATAACTGAAAATAAGGAAAAATTCACAAATTTGTTTATTTTTCCGAAATGTCACGTGCAATACAGGAAATAAAAACATAACAATACGTGGAAAAAAACCCAATAGTTTGTTGAACATCTTCTTTGTGAGTGTCTGTAATATGTTTCACGAAGTTAATAGTTCTGAAATTATTCACGAATAAAGAAAAAAAACATTAAATTTAATATTATTTAAACTCAGGCGAGTAAAAAAACATGCATTACTTTATTTTTCCAATAAATGTTTATTACATATACTTGAGTTGAAACTACTATGCCGTCTTTATTTCCTTCCAGTAACAGCATAGACAATTGGTAACCGAAAACTTTTTTGAAAAGGTATTTAGGTTTTTTTATATGGTTGCATATAACGCGCGTACAGCGCCATCTGACCGCGAATAGATCAAGCAATACTGTCGATAATTCTGTCAAATATAGATCCCGAGCTTGGGAGTTACAAACAAACAAACATACATACAAACATATATACAGGCGAAGCTAATAAAAGCGTGTTAAAAAAAAGGAAGTCATATGCAGCCGTGGTAATGGGGTCATATTGGTAAGTTTTGTCACTACTGATCTGCTTGATTTGTTGTGATGATTAATTGTAACAATTTGTTACAACAAATAATTGCATTTTACTGTGTAGAATCTTAAAAAAATGTTTGTAATACCTTCTCTTTCAAAAAAAAATATGAGATCAAATTGAGTATCGTTTGAATGTATTCCTTTATTTGATTATAATTTGAAACCCTTTGCAATTATCTTATGATCAAAACATATGTAATTTTCACAAAATTTCCTTGAAAACGATCAATTTACTTGTTTGGAGCCGTTTGTATTGAAATATAATCAACATGTTTAAACTCGTCTCAACACTATTTCCACATCTATTTTCAGAACAGTGACAATTGCTATTCCGCTTTTAGAGACCCAGTTGAGCTTTTTATATTTGCCACCTGTAGGACTCGGCATCCAATATTCAAGTCCAACTTTTATAAGTTCGTTGAAGGCAACCGCAGCGCTTCTCTTGTGATTCTGCAGTATGCAAAGGATAACATTGTTTGTTAGCCAAGTTTGCAGAAATAAGAAACGTCGAGAACAGAATTTGTCAGTAGTGTTTATACGGTTGAAATATTGAAATCTGAGAGTTTCGGTTTGAACGATTTGGTTATTCAATCCAGAATTGGATTGCGATGAAATACATTGTATTTCTGTGTGTGTTCTGAAACTCTGTCTGATATCAGTTTATTACAAAGTTCATTATTTATTCGGTATCAACGGGAAAACGGGAAGTCACAACGTTATAAAATATACATGTATAAAAATATACTTGCAATTCAAAAACAGTTACAAAATTCGTATATTGAACTGTATAAAATAAAAAGCAACCTAAAAACTAAATGCTAAATAAAACAATAATATTCAGTTCCAACCCTTCTTCAAACAATTATAACTAACACAAGCACTAAAAACTAAAAAGTATACTACAAGGCATACATCTATAGACTAGAAACATAATTGACTTCAAACTTTTTGAAGACCTCCAAGGAGTAAGTAAATAAATATAGTTCAAAAAACTACAAAACACGCTTTTAAAGAACATCGAACTTAAAAGTTAAAAATATTTTTGTTAAATAAGCTTAAAACAATAACGAAATAAAAATACTAGTATTATTATGAAAAGCGACGGCGCTTGATATACAAAAAATATCGCACAAAGGGCTCACGACTTTTTTCACAATAATACTAGTATTTTTCGTTCGTTATTGTTTTAAGCTTATTAAAAAACAAATTTTTAACACTTTTTTCAAATGAAGAAATACATGTGAAGTAAGTTCGAATTATATCAAGGAGCTTACGTACAGCGCCATCTGCCCGCGAATAGATCAAGCAATGATGTCGATATATCAAGGAGGTGACGTCCAGCGTCATACATACATACATACAGGTGAAGTTAATAAAAGCGTATCAAAATTCAAGTTCTGTCGCATTAGTTTTCCTTATCATTCTTGACATTGGACTATTAAAAATCCTTAATTGGTAGAATGTGAGTTCTCAACAAAAAATCTTGTTACTTTATGCTCGACTCTAGCAAAAACAATTTAACTAGAAATATTGGGCCAGCCTGAATCGGTCTGTTTTCCAATGTGGTTGTTACATGTAGTATAGGAAGAATTTTGTGTAAAAATAATACACCGATTATATTTTGAATTATAGAAAATTTAGTCCTTGAAAACTGAAACTATTTTACTAGAACGGTACTTTAATTTCATTTGGAAATATTTTATTTTATTGTTTTTTTATTATGTCACTTTTCTTTGAGACATTTCTATACCTGTACTTTTTTTTATGAAATAATAAAAATGTTCTCCTCTAGATAGTGACAAAAAATCGACCATCATGTCAATCTCTCTATGATTTAATGGATCTGTTTTCCATGCGTTTCACTTATTTCGCCTATATTTTTATAAAAAGTCAAGTTGATTTTGCAAAATGTGGCTCTTGATATCTATCGAAAAATCTAGATTTTTCAACTTGATGATACTATTTATTACAATAAGTTCATAGTTGGTATCTCAAATATTTGGATTGAGTAAGCGTACCGTCATCGATGACATGAGTAGATTCAACTCATTCGTGATGTAAACTCGTAATTTTATGAACGAATAATGTACCCAGATTGATGCTGAAGCGGCCATGAGGCAAGTATCTTGAGCAGAAACATCGGATGTCTACCAGTGAGGATGACAGTGTTTCATGTAGGTGAAATTTCACTTCTTTAATTTACAACATTGTGTTTGAATCCTGTTCATTATATCTGATTCAATTCCATAACGAATGCCAGAGTTATAGTCGAAGTAAACGGTATTGTGAATTCTTAAAGGTATCGGCTCTCTCAAAGGCCAAAAATACTAATACAGAGTAATGAAGCGGCTGCCAACTTGTCCACGTGGACTGAAGAATTGGCGGTTCGTATTGGATAATTTTTACTAACCGAGGATGGTTATAGCCGCCGTGTTGTCAGTGTTCAGATCAGGAACTGATCGCGATTTGAGTGTTGAAATTCGATATTGGTGCAGTTATAATTACTTAAAATTTTTGTTATCTGTTTAAAATGTGGCGTCCTTGGACAAGTACTAATA
>WOGN01010860.1:0-10242 GCA_015342105.1 Leptinotarsa texana | reverse complement strand
CATTTCTATAATTTTCATGTTGAATTGTACCGAACACTAAATATATGATCAAGTTAATTTTGAAAAAAAATGGGTCTCGCTATTGAATTACTATATAATGTTTGAGGGGAAGCGTTCTGGTTGATAAGTATGAATACCATCCTCAGAGTAACACACAGAAAGAATTGAAAAAAGAATAAAACAAACAGAAAAGAAACGAAAGCCACTCAGCCCTACGTCAGATGAGTTACACAAAGTGAACCTGGAAAACCAAGGCATATATAAGATGACATGTGAAGATTGCGTCGGGAATTACGTCGGGAATTACGTCGGACAGATTATTAGGCGAGTGTCAGTCAGATTAAAGGAACACATACTCTCACATCGCAACAAACCAACAATATCAGACTCATCCAAACACCACCTTGATACAGGTCATAACATCAAGAGTTGTAAACAGATCGTCGTCTAAGCAAACACACCACCCAGAACAATAATTTTCAATTAAAAAGATTGTGCAGAAAAAGCATGGTTTTGGTTACGAAAGTGAGATCAACATGAAGCTAGCAAAAATTTAAAATAGAGGATCCTCATATATGTATATCTATTTTTTAAAACATATATGTTCACAACAGATTGTCAGATATTATTTACGACAAAAGCACAGAAATTGCTTTTCAGAAATTTCATATTCTAATCACTATAGTGTTGCCAGTGACATATCTCAAAACAGTAGAGTAAAATGATAGAAAATGAAATTAATTTTATTCAATTATACTGTATCTTTCCTCAAACTGTCCTTGATTAAATATGACACTTTCGTAAGAAGGTTCGTTTTTTGAGCATTGCTTTAGGAGTCTAACAGTGGTGTGTTTCGAAAGAGTGCAAATTGGTTTATTGCACTTAATGTCCCTTTTATAAAAAGTAATACGATCTTTCAATTTTCTACTAGTTTTTTAAAGACAAAACATGAACACTACAGGAAAATCCTTACGGCGCCCACAGAGCGGTGCCTGTGCGAAAGTAGCGATTCACATTGGATTTGAATCGCTGGATATTAATTCCATTTGGAAAAACGTTCACAGGAAGTTTTCCACACAAACGCAGTTCTCCAGATGAAAGAGTTCATGAACAGTGAAGCTCGAGGTGTACTGAGTTTAACCTCAAAACGATGAGCAGCCACAGTACGTCGTGTATTTCTGGTATGTACCGCTCATGGTGGAATCAAATATGTCAAGTACTTGAACACTTCCCGTGAAAGTATCTATAGAAGAGAAACAAATCTTCAACCTTTCTTCGATGTTCCAGGCTATCAAGGTTGCACGTAATGTTAGCGTCTCCGATCAGGCGGATGGCTTTTTTCTGGATTGAATACAGCAATTTCAGGGTATGTTTGGGAACAGTGCTCCCTACATGAGAACAATACTCCAAAATACTATAACAAACTTATCGAAGCATAAAGGGAAATTGTCTGTCCTGACATTATTATATCTGGTTCGGAGACATTTATCTTTTTGGAGAAAACCGATGCCTGGGTTTATGTGCCAATGAATTGAACCTGGTTACTTTCACCCCAATTAGAAATTACTTCTAGATCCTCATTAAAGTATGCTACCTCCTGCTGCCAGTGAAGCTGTGTCTCCGTAGCCGATGTCCTGGAATCCAAATGGAATGACGAGACTAGTGTGCAGTCGTCAGCAAAGCAAAATATTGGATTCTTGGTTTTTTCCAATAAGTCGTTGAAATACAATAAGAAGAGGGTTGGAGACAATATGGATTCCTGGGTAACACCAGCGTTGATGCTGAAAGTATTCGAGAGATATCCATCGACGGTCAGAAATGATCCGATAAGCCATATATTCGAAGTTTGCCCAGCAAACCCTCATGCCACACACGGTCAAAGATCTTAGAAATATCAAGCGCAACAGCCCTTGATTCTCCATATTTCTCGATTGGGTTACTCCAAATATGGGTGACATACAATAGAAGGTCGCCCGTTGATCTTTATTTTCGAAAGCCATATTGATGATCGCTCAAGATGTTCACGCCTTCCAAATATTTGATGATATGTTGATTTACGACTTTCTCCATGATTTTTTATATCACTGATAGCAAAGTAACTAGTCTACAGTTATTTTGAGGATTTTTTTGCCCTTTTTGAGAATAGGCTGAGCGCGAGCAATCTTCCAACAAGAGAGAAGAACCCCTTTCTTGTAAGACAGATTGAAAAGTCTACAAAGTACTGGTGCGAGTTCATTTGGGCACTTTTTAAGTACGATGACGGGCACGTCATCAAGCCACATACCTAGTTAGGGTCTAGTTGCTGTCAAAAAGTAATTTTTAGCATTGTGGATTCTAGCACAACATCTTATTTGGAGAAAAGTTTAGTAAATAGTCTTCTGATTTCTAAAATCTAGTTCCACATGTTCCAATCGGCTGAATTTTTTTGGGATTATGAGAAAAACTCCCTAGATGAGATAATAAAAAATGAAAACTTAGTTGTGGTATTCGAGGATTACTATTATTATTGATGAAATTATTGATACTGTTATTATTATGCAAACGGTTATCATTATTTGAGGTTGAAATGATGGAGGAATTGATAAAGAGTAATTTATAAATCTTCCATAATCTCACATTTCTGTCTCTGATCGCTATACACGATTCAACTTCCCTACGTTATTCTTCAACCAGTCGAGCTAACCCATAAATACATTTCGTTTGTAAATGTAAATCTTTATCTTTCCATTTCATTGTCAACTATGAATAAATAGAAATAAAATTTATCATAATTTTACTCCTTGGGATAAAATTAAGTACCGTATGAGTATCGATTAATATAAAATTTTGAAAACAGTTTATTTCTCTCTAGCTGATTTCATTCGGATGGATATTATCAGTACATTCGTTGATCCACAACAGCCTGGCGGTATAACATAATGTCGTTATCATAACCTGTGCTAAATATTGTTCCTGTTCATTAGTCCAATAATAGTAGATACTACATTTCAACATGCCATCTAAATTTGTCCCAGACTGGAAATATCCTGATATATATCTACATCATAAATAGTATAGAGTTAGCACAAAGCTTATCTTTTCCAGCTACATTGTGATGCATACTACGTGCTGGAGTATTTACAAACTTTATTTTTCACTTGCTTACTTTTATCATAGAATATTAAAGCTTTTTTAAGAAATGAATAAAATCACTTTTGTCTAATTTTCACGAGTTAATTTCATTTTCACGGCCGGTCCTATAAAACACTTTTATCTAATTTCCACTAGTTAATTTTATTCATACGACCGGTCGTATAAATAAATAAAATCAACTAGTGGAAATTAGACAAAGAATATTATTAAAGCTTTTTTTAAGAAATTAATAAAAACACTTTTGTCTAATTTCCATAGTTGATTTCATTTATACGACCGGTCGTATAAAACACTTTTATCTAATTTCCACTAGTTAATTTTATTTATACGACTGGTCGTATAAATAAATAAAATCAACTAGTGGAAATTAGACAAAGTGTTAAAGTGATCATGAATTTCCACAAAATAAACAAGTCATTAATCACACATATTATAAAAGTTACCAGTTACGTCCATTTCTTTTTTTAACTATCTCACTCTATGTGGCTTGGTTCTAAAGATTCTTCAAATTGTTCAATACAATTCTATGAACTACTTATTAAACACTGTTGGATAATGTGCAATCATTGTTACGATATTCATTCGGTTTCGAAGGCCGTCGTTGTTTGGAACTGTATCCTAACGTTTCGCCAGTACGAATGAATGGCTTCTTCATTTATATTCATCTTGATGGTTCACCGAACCCAAATGAAGATCGTAACAATAAAAATCTCGGCCGCGAAAGCCTAAATCAATTTATCAATGTGGAATCAATAACCAAAGAATTTTTTTCACTATCAAGATGCTGTTTCTGATACAAATGTACCAAATCTACATTCTCCAACAGTTTGTTCAGGTCTATAAATTGAGACACAGAGTTAGAACTAATCAGTCTAGTTGAAAAACTTCAGACATCACCAGAAGATGGCCAATGAGACTTTGGCGAAACGTTGTGAGAATAATCCTTATGGGGATAAAATACACAGAACACGAAGCGAAACCAGAGAAAACACCTCATCATACTTTGTCCGTGTTCAGGTGAAAACACCTCACCCTTGTCTTTCATGTGAACCTTGCAGGTATGTGTGGCAGATACCCAATGGAAAAACAACTAAACCAGTTGCCGTACAGAAAGCTGAAGTAGAACCATCCGGCACTTGTGCAACGTCTTCTATTTGAAAGATTCGTCGCAAGTACCGTCCTGTATATAAATAGTAAAAATTAATTTCATTTGATTATTTATAGTATAGATGTTCTCAAAAGACGAATGTCGGTAGCATGCCGATTAATTCCTGTTAATGATAGGAAAATAAACTTTATTTCTCTTCAGGGATTTAAACTTCTTTCTCACAAATTACGTTATTTTCCGAAAAGTAAACGAGCCATAAAGAAAAAATCAAACCTTTCTTTCTGTTACTTAAGCCGGAATGGAAGCACCTAATTTTCTAACCATGTTTATCAAAGGAAGACGTAATAATGAAAACCATCACTCACACCAAGTTCTAATTAGGTACTTCTATAATTTTCAAATTAGATTTTTGGAAAATAATTAATTGGGATACAATTGAAAACATATTTGAGAGCCATTAAAAATATATGTTTCTCATTATATACAATACTCTCAGTATTAAAATTTTCACTCTATTTCATAGAAGGGAGATACTAAGGGTGAAAAGTTTTTTATATTAACCCTGTATTTTCATACATTGAGTCGACATTCATTCACCCGGCAGGGTAGTACTTTTGGTCTATTTTTGTCTACGAAAATCTGAAGTCGTTACTCGAAATAGGAACCAAAAGCCTTTCCGTGCCAGATGACATCAATCAATCAAACTATGACAGTCGTGGACCAAGGCTTAGACAATATCGTGTTTGCTATGAAGAAACATGCGACTCACGCAATGCCACAAAGAATGGGAAAATAAATAAGTCTCACACGTGTGACATGTCGTTTTGGGTAAATTGGAACAGAATACATTAAATCATTATTATGTTGATTAACGGTTACTTATAATAGACAGATATGTGTGCTCGTCAACGGGTTGCTATTTGTGGTGTTAGAGATGTAAATGAGATGGAAATGATAAATAAGTTCTTTGAATTATTCAAAGGAAATTCCCGGTGTATGTAACTCAGTGATAATCAGAAAATACCAAATGAAGCAGATTATTAAGTGCGAATTGTTTATTTGAAGTGTATACTACTGTTTATTTTTCAGCTGTGATATACTTACGATAACCGATGAAATTGAATAACCATTTCTACAGGAAACGTGATTGAGTGATGCTTAATGTATAAATTACCTAATTGAAATGTTATACAAAAAATTGCCTAAGTTACAATTATATTGTTTTTTAAGCAGCACACTGAGAATGACAAATTAAAAAATGAATGAAAAATTCATTTCGACCTATAATATCTCATATTTGACGCAAACATTTTTTAACGGGTAAGAATATGAGATTCGGAGAGAAAAGACAGAACAGAATTTAATTCCTGAGATATTAGATCTACATAGAATATTAATTATAATGATAGTTACGGTTTTATATCAAAAATTGTTAGAACGCTAATTTGTATAGACAACAAAGTAATATTACCAAGTTACTTCACGAATCGTCTTCGCGTGATAATTATTATTAATGATATCGTTCAACATCTATAATGCAAACCTGCATTTTCAAATGCTGAATCAATTGCTTTTAGGTTCGAATGTAATTTATAAATTTATTGTGCAAAATCATTACGGTAACTAAGCTTATTATTGAGTATGAAACTCTGAATTAGATAATAAAATATTGAATCATTTTCAGGAACGTGCAAACAACTACCTACTCAAAACTATGAGTTCTGGTTCCAAGTGCTATTATTGAATCCTCCTCCCTTCAGTACTTGAAAAGGGGCTAAACAGATCGAAATCCTATAAATAACCTTTTATATGATCAGTTGCATCTGAATGTATTTTTATTTTGTGGAAAGTTAACGTTTTTAATTTTCACAAGTCAAGAACCATAAATTATTGCAGTTAAATTTTTTCATTAACATCACTTCGATTTGTTTTGAAAACAATATTTGCTGTTGAATTTTTGATGAAAGCAATATTCTCTTTTAGTCCGTTTTCAGGGCCATCATAACTATTTTTTGTATAGTTAACAATTTAAATAGTTTAAAAAAAGTGAGTATTTACCGAGTAGAAGATTTTTCATACAAACATTCATTTACAAATAGAAGTACGTAGAATTTACAAGCATGTATTAAGATAGAGGTTGTTGAATCCAGTAACTTTAATTGGATTAAAAACGTACATTAAACCAATAGTTAGTTGCTGGTATTTCAATGACAATAATCATCTTAAAATATTGCTCTACCATATTATGGATCAGTTTAGATTTGAAGTCATTATAATACATTTTTAAATATGCCCTGATATAATTTCTCCTAGTTGCCACACAACCCAGTTATCAGTAGTTTTATCACGAATTGAGTTAATGTGAGGTCAATATGAGGGTTTCAAGTTTATGGGCCGATCATACAACAGAAGTAAAACACTGACTTCGTTATCTCTTGAGGTTGTTCAAGGGCATGTCACCCTTTTAGTGGGAACCCGAAGTTAACAATTTCAATAGTGAAAAATAACAACTTGTATGGATGAGAAATACTATTCGGAAAAACTTGCAGTCATGAGCTGTACCATTTAAAGTTATTGAATTGTTTAGCATTCACAAAATTGTGAATGCATTTCTTTTGAAATCGAAACAATGGAAAAAGGTAACAATTTAAGAAGTCAAAAACACTGCCGAAACTTTTCTGACATATTCATTTGTTTGTCCTATCGGTTTCATTCAGAAGTGGAAAGTGATAAGTGTTAGTTTTACTAAAAATGTGTTTCTAAAAACAAATGCAGATTAGTTACCGAAATAGAAAACTTTTTTTTACTATTCAACCTTTAATAAAGTTATTTTTCAAATTATTTTTGATTTTTTGTCAGTTTAATCGAAATTTCATTCTATTGAATAAAAGTATTTTTTATGAGAAAAAATGCAATTTTCCTACGTGAAGTATTATTTGATTTTGAATATTACATAAATAAATGTTTTTCACTAGTATTCGAATGTGTCGTATCTTTAATTGCATTGTGAGTGATAACGTTTTGTCTAAACATTTCCACTCTCTTTATTCATGCCTAAAAATGTAATCAGAGTTGAAAACATCAGGAAGGTCAGTCACGATTTCGAAAACGAGATTGAGAAATAATTCTTTTCGTTAGCTATATTATATAGTATTAAGCTGATTTCAATATTCAAATCGTTTTTCTTATTCATTTGATTTGTTTCTCGGTTTATATGAACGATTTTAGAAAATGTACGCTTATAGGAATTCAGGAATTCAAGCAGATAAACGACACAAAACAACAAACCGTTTTGGAAATGTTGACTACAGAAGTGAGACAATTTACCTAAACTGTATCACAGAATCACATAAAAATCGGAGATGAAGTATACTGTCTATCAGTCTATCATATCCTGAAGTAGTTAACTCGGTTGGTGAAACGCGCGTCGAAAAGAGTAATGCAGTTCTGCTGTTTGGGAACAGGGAAGAAAGTCAGAAATACATATTCATACGTGGAAAGTGGTCTCACGTAAGATGTTTTCATGAAGCATTACGTTATACTCAATTATTTGAAGAATACATTGTATGCATATGATATGTCAACTCAAGCTCCATTCATGTGACGATAGATGTACCTATAATTCATTTGATCGTTTATAATTTTAATTTTTAAATATCTACTTCTATGTCGAAATTAAATTTTTTGGTTCATCCGCAGATATACATGTTTTCGTGAATTAGAATGATAGTCTTTATGATTTATCAAAAAAATAGACGATCAGGTGACGAACATAAATATTTATTTCATTTTGAGTACCTTCGTAATTGTTCAGCAAATTTATTTAAATGATTCATATACAATATATACGAAATCCATCAATTATAACGTGAATTTTGCAAATGAATCGATTACCGGAATCAACATATTGATATTTTAGTGAAGCTAAAATGACAGTAAGTAAACAATGTGTGCGTACTTGCTAACCTGAAACATTTTAACGCCAGATCACTGCTTTTAATAAATGAAAGTGAACTTAAAATGTGAAAATGCTCGTATTTTAAAACAATGGATTTCCTGGTATAGTCGAAGTTAAACGATATTGTGCACTCTTAAAGTTGGCGGCCCTATCAAAGGCTAAAAAAAACAATACATAGAAATGAACCGGCAGCGAACTAGTCCACGTGGGCTCTAGACTTGGCGGTTCGCCAAGTCTAACCGAGTTTTATGGTTGGCTGAAGATACAAAACGTATCTGCTTTTCATCGCAAGCTGGATATCTTTGAAAAAGATATTGCAAGACAAGAATTTATTCATATTCCGACAATTCTTCATCGAAGAAGACATCGCAGTATTTGTAAAATTTCTGGCCGATCTTAAGAACGATTTTGCTACACTATTCCAAGACTTTGCAGAGATGGGAAAGCTATCTCCGTTTCTCAAATCGTCATTTGAAGTTGAAGTAGCAGCAGAATGGACAGATCTGCCTGTCAAAGGCATCACTTCAAATAGAGATAATTGATTTGCAAGAAGATGTATCTTTGCAAATATATAAAACGGTATCCATTGAATAATTTTAAACCAAACATGTTCCAGAAAAATATGAAAATTGCAAGAAATTAGCTATAAATTTGACCACTATGTTTGCTTTGACATATGTATGTGAAACATCTTTCTCAAAGATTGTGATTTTTTAAAAAACAAATATAATTAACAATGTATGAGTACTTGACAATCTGAAACATTTTAACATTCAACGTCAGATCACTGCTTTTAATAAACGAAATTATCCTTAGAATGTGAAAATGCGGGTATTTTGGAACAATGGATTTCCTGGTATAGTCGAAGTAAACGATATTGTGCAACTATTACAAGCAATATCAAATTTGACCGAAATTACTTTCTCAACTGTACGTAAAATAGTCAAAAACCAACCTTATGAACGCAAGACGCGATGTGATACGGGATTACCAAAATCTTTAGATGCTCATCTGAAAAAATCATTTAATAAAATAATATACGACTGTTACGAAAGCAATGAGATTCCTACAACTGAAATCATAAGGAAGAAATTGAATACTTCCGGCCATAACATGAGATGTTGTGATAAAACTCTTAAGAATTCGATAAAAACACTGGGATTTAGATTTAAAATAATAAACAAACGTCAAGCAGTTATGGAAAACAGAAGAATAGTGGAATTGTGTAACAAATACTTAGAACAAATAACTAAATATAGATAAGAGCAACGGCAAATTTTCTATTTGGACGAAAGTTGGTATGACAATCACGACATAGTTTACGACAGGGTGGACTGATGGTTCGCGAATGTGTACGCCTAACATGCCTGCAAACAAAGGATCGCGACTAATCATTGTGCATTGCGGAGGAAGTAAAGAATGGGTTCCGAATTCTTTGGAATTATGTGGAAACAACTTGAGGACTGCAATGTTGACTATCATAAGAAAATGGAAGCTGATATTTTCGAGGAATGGTTTAAAAACATTTACATCCCAAGTTTGGATGTAAATAGTATAATAGTTCTTGATAACGCTTCCTATCATTCGCGACAGCTCATCAAAGAACCGAATAAAAATTAGAGGAATGATGAAATACAAATTTTTTTATAGATAACAATTTGTATTTTGAATATTACTATACCAAAAACATTTGAAAAAGTGTATGCCCTTGAGAGTATTGGTGTAAAGTATGGACACACCACACTGAGACTATCTCCCTATTTTTGTGTTTTCAATCCCATCGAGTTGATTTGGGGAAAATTGAAACAAATCAGGAGTAAAAATAATTTTCCGAAATTTGATAAAAAGGTAATGAAGCTAATTAAAGAAGTATCTAATATTACCGAATAAGACTGACAGAAAATAATTAAAAAAGTAAATTTAGTTGAAAAAGACTATATGGAGATTGGATACTTTCATATTAATGGTGGAAATAAATTCATTATGATTCAAATGACGACAGTGATAGTGAAACAGAGAACATGGAAGAGGAATTATCAGTAGC
>WOGN01010859.1:0-10242 GCA_015342105.1 Leptinotarsa texana | reverse complement strand
ATATAATATAATTGACAGCGTACTGGTTGATTTTTCACTGTCATAAGGAAGAATATGTAGAATTACTTCATTCAACTTCAATTATTACCAGAAAACACTGTTTACAATTAATTAGTTTGTAGAATTCAGTCATAGACATGCGTCCACAGGTGATAAATATCGTGAAGGGCGGTCAAAATCGGTGATGTTTTCGAAAAACATTGATGCTGACAGCAAGATCATTGAAGAAATAGACAACAGACATAAAATAGAATTGATAACTTTCTTGAGATATCACACAATGTAATACATTCGATTTTGTGTAAATGTTAGGATGTAATAAAAAATCTGTTCCAGATCATTTCCTAACAATTTGACCGAAGCTGACAGAAAGGTGCGTGTGAATTGTTGTAGGAAAATGCTCGAATTTTTATTGGTGATGGACCGTGGATGTATTCGTATGAATCGGAAACTGAGTAACGATTCATTGTTTTCGTATTTCGAAATGAACCCACATAATTCCAAAAAAGTTGTTTATTCACGAAACACTACCAAAAAAATCGCCGCTTGTATCTTCGGCTTCACTGAACATATCACCAATATTTCTTCAAAGGATTTTTAGATAGCTGAAGTTAAATTGCATAATTTTTTGCCAAGAGTCCTAAATTGAATTGGCAAGAATAATGAGAAATGGTTTTCATCATAACTTCAAAAAGAGTGGAAAAGAAAAATATTGAGAAAAAAACACTTTGTGAATGTATAATGGATTGTAACCAATTAATCAGGACAGACAATTTCGCTTTCTGCTCCAATAAGTTTTTTGGGGGTTAAAATGGACACCAATACGTCTTGGCACAATCATGTCGCGAGAATTGCAAAGGCAGCTTCTCACAAGCTCAAAACACTCTTCTGAACCAGAAAATTGTACACGTCACCAACTTTTGATGTTTCATAAAGCTCATATCAGACCTTCGTTCAAGTATTATTCCCATGTATGGAGCTTCGCCCACAAACATACCCTGAAGTTCCTGGATTCCATCCAGAAAAGAGCTATCCGCCTGATTGGAGACGCGAACATCACTTGCAACTTCGATAGTATGAAACATAGAAGAAAGGTTGGAGATTTGTCTCTCCTCTATAGATACTTTCACGGGAAGTGTTCAAGTGACTGGCACATTTGATTCTACCAAGAGCGATACATATCAGAAATACGCGACGGACTGTAGCTGATCACCGGTTGAGGTTCAACTCAGTACACCTTGAACATCACTATTTATAAACTCTTTAATTTGAAGAACGGCGGTGTTTATGTGGAATAAACTTCTTGAGAATGTTTTTCCAAATGGATTTAATATCCAACGATTTAAATCCAGGCACCGCTCTAAGAACACCTTGAGGATTTTTATGTAGTGCTTGGGTACTTTGAATGTTATCCTTTTTCTCATTTCTTCAGAAATTTCCCACACTTTTTGCATAAAGATGGAGAATAGGAAAGCCAAAAGTATGTCTCATAAAAACTAATATATCCAAAATAGTACACCCTGTAAAATTATACATTTTCCGTGATTTATTTTTCTTATAGAATTCATTGTTTTAGAAAAATCCGGTATGTAGCATACAATTTTCGAAAACTATGATGGATGTGAAGTTCTGTCAACTATGATCTTCGACTCAATTTGTATTCATGTTTTCTTCAATAATAATTAAAAATTACAACTTTGAAATATACATTCTTTATGATGATTATTCATAAATTATTCTTGTTATTTTTTTCCAGCCAATATATTTTTTCTCGAGAGACCCAGAAATCATTTTTCCTTTGTTGCCACCTTATCTGTTCAATCGAATATTTTTTTCACACAAGGGAACTTCATTGATTGCAATTATAGAGAGAAGCGAGCTGCAGAAAGAAAAATGCGAAAAATCTGCTGAAAATCGAGTTCCACGGAAATAGGGTTGGCGTTGATTGTCTGTCGTGTTTATTCTCCTTCCTCTCCTTTTCCACTGTCTGTTACTGTTTTTGTCAGATCGAGTAATAAGACACCTGAACAAATAATAAGAATTCTTATATATCTACGTTGGATTGCTTTCTCCGGACTTGAAGGCGAAATCAATATATGAGACTCGGGGAATTCAGTTTGAAAGCATTAAATGAATATATGAAATTATGGAAATTGAGAATTGCATGTTCTGAAGTAGTTGAAATCTGTGATGTATAATCCATATCAGGTGATAAACAAATGATAGTAGATGAAGACTCGAATTAACTCCTACCAATTATTTATTTAACTGAAAACAACTTCCTAATTTTTTTATTCAATTCGAACTTACTTTTTTGATCATCTTACAAATATTCAATGCAATCGTGTCCAACACCCTATATTTATCTTTATATGTATTCGTGTTTGTAACGATATACTATATTAATATTAGATATTGAATTCCTTAATAATTTAAGTAATACACACTTTATTACAATCTCTCCGTCCGCAATATTTCCTTTCACAGACCTTCTAGTTAATATTGAAATTGAAAACAAATGCACTGCTAAACACCTGAACTGCAATAACAGAGTTGAGTTTGAATTCATTAGAGATTCCATTTCTACATTTCAATGTGTTCGTAAAAATTGTATTACTTACATATCGCAGAGGCTAAAAAGTACTCTGCCATTCAGTTTTCATACAAAAAAAAATTGTAGTTGACATCATCAGTGGAAATCCACAGAGTGGTGACAGGAAACTTAGTAAACAGTAACGTTCCAATAATTTAAAATCTATTGCGGTAATTGTATCGCCAATAGCATCTGCAGGAATAACTTCAGTGAAGAATCCTGCACTGACAACTGTCGCCCTTCGTGGTTTTAGCCAGGGGAGTAGTTGTTTTATGATAGGTGTCAGTCCATTGACCTACAGTGTAGGGAGTTGAGACTGGCCTGAACAAGTTGTTCAGGTCAGTGTATTTATGATTTTTCCATAATTGTTGGTCATCATTAGTCTGTTCTTCAAACGATTGTATTCAGTCGGTGATGTATATCTATATTTTTGAAAAACTACAACTCGGTCTTTATATTTTTATGTAAAAGTAATACCTACACCAAAACCTTCGGTACATTCCATCTACGTCTGCTCGATATACAAATATGCAATTTTAATATCGGAAACCTTCTCGCACAGACGTATCCGAAGACTCTACATTTCATTTGAAGGAATTCAGCTACAAACTCACGTTCTGCTCTTGCACAGTGAAAGATGAAATTATTCTGCTTTTTGTATGATCCGAAAATATGGAAACCCGATTGTTACATCCTCTACATATTCCATTCCAGTATAATTCAGATTTCCCAATGCACTTTGTAGGTTAAAGGTATTATACGGGTTGCAGACTGACTCGCAGACTAGGAATTTGTATTTCATCCACGTATTTGGTGAAATCGATAACCAGAGAATAAGAGAATTGCAACTCGCAAAAGTTTCCCAAGTTCAGATTATGGAATGACAGTATCTCATTTGACTAATTCTTGACATTTCTGGGTTAGCAGTAACCACTAGTGAAAATGCAATGAGTTTGTTGAAATCATTACGTATCCCTTTGGTATATAAATTAAGAATAAAAGAAACATCATCATTTAGATTGATCGATGTAGAGGTCTACTACCTAATAGGAGATTATCGTGAAAAATGTTTTTTTACTACTTTTATGCGTAACTAATGTTACTGCAGATTTGTCATATTAGGACATTTTAAAACAATCACAAAGAACTGAATATAAATCATAATGTATATTTACTGTAGGTAACAAATAGAGATCCTTAACTTAATTGAGTACCTGAACTTTGTTCACCTGTGACAATGTGGAAACGCGAATTTGAGAACTATTGAGTAAACTACATCGATTTGATTACATATTTAGCAGATTACGTCCGCAATGCTTGTGTTTATGCATTTCTAAGGATTCCAAATAATTGAGTTTCTAACCTTTGCTTGCATAGTGTAAAATTTCCGTATTGTTTAGATTCGGGAATTTGTGGTTGCATTCCAAGGAATGGTTTCAAAAGGTCGACTCTCCGGGTAGGTATTCAATTAAGTTCAGGAACTCTATTATTACCTACAGTAGATATATGAAGGCTAACCTTACAATTTATTTTCTTTTTTATTACAGATATTGATGAAGCGATAATTTCACAATCCAAAGGTATCACATTTGATATTTCTATTGCGTTTCATTGGAAATAACCACCATCATCACAATCAAACAGAAAAAAAAAATTTGATTAATGAGTTTCTGGAAAAAATGAAACTAATACGGAAAATCAAAGTTATATGGCTTTCTACATTGGATGCTTGAATTGACGATATCTTTATTGAATGCACGTAAGTTATCGGTCCAGACAATTTCTTTGGCAATTCTCTAGCATAATAGGTGTAATACTAATACATGCATCTCTTATTTTTTGTTCGAGATGGTCGATATCTGTAATTAGTGTTGAAAAAACTTTATCCTTCATGTATCCCCAGACAAAAAAATGTAAAGTAGTAAGATCTGGGGATCGAGCTAGCCAGTTAATTAGTTCATTGACTCCAATCCATTTTCTTGGGAATATTGCATGTAGATGTTTCCTTATCATTGCTGTGTTATGGGGAGAAGCACCGTCCGGTTGAAAATATTGTATTTCATGGCGGATATTCAGTGGCAATTCATCTAAGTAGGCATCAAATTCATTGAAGATACAATGCACTATTCAAATGATCATCGTAAAAGAAAGGGCCGTCAAGGATGTTTGTTCCAACAATTCCCAACCCTTTCCCGAACCTTTCTTGGAAATAAAACCAACCGCTGTCGGTGAATTTTGATTCGTCGGTCCATATCATTTTTTTACAAATATTTGCCACTTCCCTATTTCTATGTCTTAACCACTTCGCAAATCGTACTCTCCTTCCGTAATCCTTTTGAATGAATTTATGAAGTTTGCATATCCTGCAGCATTTATATTTGTTTTTTTTTCAAAATATTTCTGGTGGATTTTTCAGAAATCCCCATTTCGTGGGCAATTTCTCGTAAAGAACGATCTTGATTTATTTGCATAATTTTTGTATTTGGCCTATCCTAAATGGAAAAAGATGTTTTTACTGTGTGAATTTTTATGTGGTAACATTTTTTTCTGATTCCTCAAACTTCCAGTAACCACACATTCTCTTGTTTTCTTCCTGTGAAATGCACCTTAGTCCCTCAAATTTATTTTTAATCGTCTAAACATTTGGACGTTCGGAATACGACGATTCGGGTGTAGCTCCAAAACATACATATTCCTTGCCAAAAGAGGATTTATATTCGATTTTGCATAACTATATATCATATCAATCTTTCCATCATTTGAATACACTTTGATATGTTCATAAACGTCTGACAGTTCTCAACAGATATCAGCAACTAAATTAATTTTTCCTGCCATAGAAACTAAGCGGAGTCTACGCTTTCAAGACGGTATTTACCTGTCGAATTTATTGGGTTGTCTGAATGATATTTTGAAGAAATCAAAACAATTAACCATTTCCCCGAAATAACATTTTCATTAAAAAAAAACGAAAAACAGCATTTTTGTTTTTCGACATATAACTCGAGAAGGGCGAGAGTCCCCGTAAATTTTTTTCGATCATGGTATTGTTCCCTTGCTTCTTTTTTAATCGTCTGCGTTATTTATTATGGTTTAGAATATAGCAATGTTATCACTTGATAAAAGAAACGACCTTTATATCTATGTTGAGTGATTTGGTATCGAAGAAAAGAGAAATGAAACTTTCTATATTTTCTGCCACTTTTATTTGTAACTAACGTTACTGCAGTTTCGTCCTATACGGACATTTTCAAACTTATACAATGAACTAACAATGATTCATTACATTAGCCGTTATAAGCAACCCCTGCAGGTATTGATAGAGGTACTTTGCTCGATTGAGTACCTGAATTTACAGTTCAAAATGGGGATCTGTCAATTCAAAAAAAACCGGCGAATAAACTAAATCGATTCATTTAGCAGATTACACCCACAATGTTTACGCGGGTACAACCAAGGAATGGTTTGAAAACGTCGAATCATTTTTTTCCTAGTCTGAAGCACCTTTCATGTTCAGCATACCGTTTTTGGAAATTTCGGCCACATTGTCCCACATAAACACTATTATACTCCAGACACTTGAGCTTATAAACTGCAGATTTCTCCAACTTGTTCACCTTATCTTTGGCATTGAAAAGGAAATGAGATAACCTGGCATGTTGTCTGAATGCCACTACACATCGTTTTTCTTAAGAAACCTAAAGTTATCTCTCTTCTTTTTCCAAAATATGTTAGCGTTATCCATTTCTTGATTTCTGGCTGTTTGACCTGAGGGTATATAAATCTTTAAGTGAATGGCTTTGTTTCCTGACTAAACTTCTGGATAATATATGCATTGCACTATGCAAGGAAGGTTTACAAACTCAATTATTCAGAATCCTTGGGAATTTACAAGCATAAACATTGCGTGTGCAACCTGTTAAATGATCAAATCGATTTAGGTTACTCTCCGGTTTTTAAATTGGCAGATCCACATTGTAAACTGTTAATTCAGGTACTCAATCTAGTCAAGTACCTCTTTTGGTACCTAGAGGGGTGGTATATAATGGCTAATGTAATGAATCATTGTGAGTTTATTGTATAAATTTGAAAATGTCCGTATAGGACGAAACTGCAGTACCGTTAGTTACAAATAAAAGTGGTAAAATACATAAAAAGTTCCATTTCTCTTTTCCTTATCATGATTTACTACCACGGAGTAACGGCCTACATCCGTCAATTTACTAAATTGGTATTGTTGGCTTGTAGAAGCACGGCTACAAAGGGATTCCCAATACGTAATACCAATTGTACATTGAACTTAACAGACGAACAAGTACGACAAGTAGGCACATGAAATGCTTTCCAAGATAACATCAATGGTGACCTTATTTCATCAATTATAATATTATGAAAAAATAACATCATTGTCAGGTTTCGTCTATTTTCCAGAGATAACATTTTTAATTTTTCTCGAAGATAGGTAGGTGTTACTGTTGTATAGTTAGAGCATAGGTAATATTATTGAAAATATATATAACCGAGAAATGTATTTTGTAGTTTTTCGACCTGCTTCAGTTTCCATGCAAACTCTAACTTTGATCTAAGTAAGGAAAAGAAGAGCATTCTTATAGTATTTCTGGCAAACGTTAGCCGTTTGTATTTGTAGTCTTACAGCTCTAGACATACGCATCTGGCATCTGAGAAAGCAACATGACGTACACACACGTCACCAGCCACACAAGTCACCCTTCCAGTGTCAAACTTGAGTCAAAAATTTTAGAAATATTTGGAATCATACAAAATTAAAACTGTAGTAAAGTTATATTAACGTACAAGTCATCGACTGATATACCACATACTTTTTCAACTGAATATTTTCCTAATAATAACCAAAATATTATCTGCTGAATAGAAAGAATAATTTCTATGTAAAAATTCAGTTTCAAAGAAAGTTGATTTTGCAATTGCAGAAAGACTCTGGAAGTTTCACGACAAACTACGCTTCTGTTGAATCGAATGTATAACATACCAATATCTCCAAACAAATGAGATCAAGAATTTCCAACATAATTTTCAATTTCAAAGTCAGTTCTTTGAGAATCTGATAATGCTTTCATTTTATGCAATTGTGCTCAGAAGTTTGCGAAGAAGTTGCACTGAATTCCGAATTAGAACTCTAATCGAAGACAATGACTTTCCAACTGTTATTAGATTTAAGTTGAGTTGGATTCAGTTTCAGCATATCTACCAAGCAGAGTGCAATATGCAGGATACTCGGTATTCTCTTCTTTCAAAATTACATTTGTTAAATCTAGACTGTTCAAGAAGTATCTCCTAATTGTATTTCAAGAAAAGTCTGTCTTTAGACGTGAATATATTTGAAAAGAGATGCTTTGCAGGCCGATTGCCCCCAATTACTTGCGATGAATTTTACTGGTTATTTCATTTTATGAACTACAATGATACAAGAGGTAACACGAAACCTATTTATTAGCCTATATTCAAATCTTTTTTCAGTTTTTCAATGATTTGACAACTGACTAGCACTGTATATCAATGACATATTTTCCATAAAACATTTACCTGTTTATTTAATTTGTTAGGTAAATCAAGAAAAAAACTCATTTCGATTGTATTACGAGCTTTTTTTGCAATGTTTTAACGCGTTACATCGGGTCAAATTTTGCAACTGAATTTTGAGACAATTATCTTCAACCGATTGAGCTGAAATTTTGTAAACACTTAAGATGACTGACTCATGATTAGCAATATTGAATAGAGAAAAATACGAAAAATAACAGAGTTAATCTGAATTCAATATGGCCGACCGCCCTTGATGGCGAACTGGACAAAATACAAGCATTACAGGAAATTTCTTAAGGTGCTCTAAGAGCGGTGCCCTATGATATGAGTATCAGATAGAAGGGTTTTCTGAAAATAATACGAGAAATAATATGATGTCACTCTAAAACCAATATGGAGAGCTACCAAAAATAAGGTATTAAATGAAAGGGTTTCCTGAAAACTTCACGAAATCTTTCATAACGTGGAGTATTTTTTTTGAAATCCATGGTATGTATATCAATTGAAATAGCTCGAAGGGAAAAATCGAAATGGCAAAACGATAGCCGCCATACCAATTTTAAGGAGTTTTAAAAACTTGGCAGAGGTTGAAGAACATGTTCAGTGATAACTAAAAATTCAATCATAAGTAAAATTTTGTATTGTACTATAAGGACTGTTGGAAAATGAAGCTATTATTATTATCAATATTATTTTTGTTATTATTGTATCATGTGAATTATATAATGTGAATGGTTTTGATTTGATTTGAAGTTATTTTCTTCTCTTTAGAGCTAATAAATGAAAAATTGCATTCAACAATGTACTTTTACTATTAATTGATTCGGATTGAATTGGAATATATCATTTCAAAGCCGTCGGTAGGTATTTCTTCTGAAGTTGACACTATTCTATTAATCAATATGTATTTTTTTGCTGAGAAGCCTGTTGGACATCTACATTGTCGAATGTTGGGAATAAATTAAAGATGTGCCCATGTTATTTTCTATTATCAGCAAGATCTGAAGTTTTCTTATTGGTGAGTTGTTACCTACATTACAACCAATTATTAACATTAGGTACTAATTGCACAACTCAAAACATAATGATAGAAATAAAAAGGACTTAATCTTAAAGAATCTAATGAATTGTGGAAATTATGTCATGGAAACTCATTGTTATTCAGCCCTGGACGATTCAACAGATTACAAAATGATGAAGAGAAAATAATCTTCATTCTAAGCGAAACTGTTTCTAGTTTCACTCATCCTATCTCTCGAATGAAATTCATTGGATCAGTAAACTGATAAACTTTCTCTTCACTTTCAGAAAAACAATTTATTGAATTGAAAGAGGTATATTTTCAGAGGAGATCAGTATTTTGGGAAAAAAATTCCTGACTTTGGAAGTGTTCCACAATTTTTTAGTATAAGGATGGAGAAGTGAAAGTCAGAAAACTTTTTTTCACTATTTAAATTGATAAATTGAAAAAATACTCAATTTTGTTGGAAATTATCAGTCTCATCCATTTTTTCGTGACTCAGCAACGGCATGGTTTGACAAGTTTAATTTGTGCCAAATCGATATATAACTTATGATATCTGCAGATGGTTTTATACGTTTTGCTTGTAAATGTTTTTGTTATTGTCAATTAAAAGCTGTAATCGAATCAGATACTTGAACTACAACAGCGAAATGAGTTATCCATTATCATGCTATCAAAACAAATACACCTGTAACTTAAAAAAACCGAATAATTTGATGAAATAATAAGTCAGTCATTGTGACAGAGACTTGTGTTATATTAATTATATATCCACTGAATTATATTGTAACGAATTAAAGAATTTACTGTCTGGAACAAATTTATTTCTAACGATATTTTATTATCGCAAACTAATTTATTTACAACACTTAGCACTCAATTTAATTTCACTATTTGAATTCTCTATTGAACCGCTCAATCACTTTCTAAATTCGACTGCTCTCTCTGCCCCCCCCGGGTTGAGTGCCCTGAAGTAGGAGCTTCTCCCCTCATTTGTTAGCGAGGAGAACCTACTACCCCACTCCTTCCACCCCCGCTCACCGAGCGGTCCTCAACTTGC
>WOGN01010858.1:0-10242 GCA_015342105.1 Leptinotarsa texana | reverse complement strand
ATATACAACAACAAAATCACGATGAAAGAGTCGGAGATTCAATATCGAAACTCGCTTGAAGACACGATGACCTGAGGTGCCAGTGACGCGAAAAATTTCCTTGAGAGCAATTGTTTTTGGCGGAAAAGCATTGCGTCGCATAAATTTTAAGTAATTATTACTGCTATAGTTCTGTGTTTAAGTGTTTCTTTTAAATACCAACAAAGATAATTCATCAAATATGAAAGTTTTTATTAATTTCCCAAACAGTTTTAGTATAAAACACATAATGTCCCCTAGTACTGGGGACAAAGATGTCCCTTAACAAAGGACAAAAGGACAGTTTACTAGTTGTTTTTTCTGAGCTTTTATATTTATTATTATGATTATTACAAGTTGTTTCAGAGGATAGAAAAGCGGAGATAAATCGAAATGGAAGAGACGAAAAAGAAAGGAAAATGGGACCAAAACAGTTTTCAAACTGCGATAGATAAGGTTTTCTCCAAAGAAACGAGTTTGAGGGAAGCTTCACAACGCTGCAATATCCCAAAAAGAACTCTACATGATAAAACATCGGCATTGAACCGTGGAGAAAAAGGACGTTGCAACCAAAGCTCGGTAGATTCACTAATACCCTTCTCACTTGTGTGCGAACAAGTTTTAGTGGACTACGTAAACGTTTTATCCCACAGATGTCTGCCGCTGATGAAAATGAAGTTTCTGAAGTTAGCTTTCGACTTGGCTGAAGCAATGAAGATCCCCCATCGTTTCAGCAAGCTGCCGGTAAGCATTTTCATTATGATTTCATGCAGAGACATCCGGATATTTCATTGAGAGCACCAGAGCCGACAAGCATGATGCAAGGCGTAAGGTTTAATAAACCGCAAGTCGATATATTTCATGACAACATGACATGGAAAGACTAATAATACGGTACAGATTTCCACCTTCCAACATTTTCAAAAGGGGCAAAAATATAACAGTGTGGTTTTGTATGAGTTCCAACGGCCACTTCATACCACCATTTTTTGTCTTTCCTAGGTAAAGAATGAACGATTGGCTTATGATCAATGTTCCAGCCGAAAGCGTTGGCAGATATTCGTTAAATACTCCTTGTGCTGCTCCTACTGAATGGCCACTGCAGCCACAAGACACTGGAGGTTATTAATTTTTGCCGAGAAAACAACGTTCATGTGATGAACTCGCCACCACACACCACCCACAAGCTCCAACCGCTGAACAGAACATTCATGAAGCCATTCAAAGATACTCATAACCAACTATGCGACATGTGGATGAGAGCAAAAGTCAGATCTCGGATAACCGACTACGATATTGCTGGTCTGGTCAAAGAAGCGTTTACTAAAGTAGCTCAGCTGGATATTGTGGTTTTTGGGTTTAAATACACAAGAATTTACCCATTTGATAGGCATTTATTGTCTGACGAGGATTATTTGGCTGCAGACATGACTAATATTCCATTGGAAGAGCCAGAAACTTTCTTAAACGTACCAATTGCAGCGGGAAAGTTTCCGTGACGTCCAAACACAACTGTCCAAAGATTTGGTCTCAAAAGAATTGACAGTCACTCCTAAATAATCCATCAACGAACCAATAATTAGCAGTCCCAAGTTGTCGACGAGCTTTGATCCAGATGTTGTTGAAATTGTTCACAAATTGTCACCATTTCCGGACGCTTTAGAGGAGGTTCACCAGTTGCTCTACACTCAGATAACGATCGTTTTAATTCCGGAGTGAAGTGATGAATCCATGTTTCATCCATTGTCACATATCGACGCAAACATTCTAGTTTGTTATGTTTAAACATGGCCAAAGCCTGCTCAGAATCATCAAAACGTTCTTGTTTTTGGTCAACAGTGAGCTTGCGCCGCACTCACTTTGAACAGAGATTTCCCATAGTCAATTGCTCATGCAATATAAAACCAACACGTTCTTTTGATATCTTCATAATGTCAGCCATTGTTTTGAAAATAACAAAAGTAGTATCACTTTTAGCACAATTACTCACAAACTTATGAGTATAATATCATGAAATTTCAACAGGATAAAGGTTAGCAAAAACTTACAAAACGGTGAATGCAATGAGACTAACTCCATCTATGTGTTAGGTCCTAGACTTTTCAGCCCTTGATATCCAATAACAAACATCACCAAAATGGCAATCATTATTTATGAATCATTTCTGTGATCATTTCACTACAAACATAACTGTTCAGAACTATTTTTATCTATCTGTAGATGTACAAACACCACATGTGACTGATATTTAGCAAAAACAATGTTTAACGGATGGTTAGGTGGTCTTTAATAAATGAAAGTTTTCACAATAAATACCTCTGGCCAATCATTGAGTTTATTCTTGGCAAGATCCAGTTCCTCAACTCCTGCACATTTAGCTACCAACACATCCTTCTCCCCCGCTGTCGTTATGTCGCAGTCGTTTAAAACTAGCAAAGCAGGAACAACTGCTCTTGGTGATTTGCAAGGCACGAAAATTGACACGGCGATTCCTTCATCATCGGATCCCTCCGACTCCGTAGAACTGTCTCCATACTTCTGCTCTAGAGCTTCTAGCAAAGATGGCATTTTAAGGTGATCTGGAAGAGAAAAAATGTATGAGTTTTGAAGCGCACTGATTTGCTGGAGGAATGGGCCATTTTTTAAGTTATTTTGTCATGTTCACTTCTGAATTTAGACAGATGGTGCCAAGTAAATGACGTGATGATAGAAGATATCTGTCAAAAATGTAGTTTTTCTCCTGTTCGCGGGTTGAAGGAGTAAACATTTTTAACTCACTGATGATTTCTAGTTTGCTACATGCAAATGGTTTGTTTCCATCAACTTGAAGGATTTTTTAGCACAATAAGCAACACAAAACCAATTTGAAAACGTTTTAAGAACAATATTCTTCCTAAGGCCAATTTTTGAAATTTCCCGAGGGCTTTTAGAAAAGATGACATTTTAAGGGTGATGTAGGAGAGTTTTAAACAGCACTGATTTGTTAGAGAAACTGGTCATTTCAAAAGTTACTTTGACATGCTTACTTCAGATTATGGCAATTGGTTTCAAGTAAGTAACGAGAATTTGAAAGGATGAATTGGTTATCCTTCTGTCTAAGTGTAACTTACCTGCATCCCTTTCTGACCTGAGATCAATTACAATTCTCCAGTGTCTCTCTGAAATATCAGATTGATAATCATATCACTGAAAATCATATAACATCTGCTCAATCAGGATTCAGAACTCGGCATAGTACCACCACGGCTCTTGTGTAAATTACCGACTATATTTTTAAAGCTATAGATTATGAGAATTTGACATGGATTATAGCAAGGCCTTTGATACTATGGATCACGAAGAACCTGAAGAATCGCATTCAATGAATTGTTGTGGATGGAGGTGTATCGGATGCTCTAACGATATCAAAGGATATATTCTGGAGCCCTTGCTTTTTAGCTTGTATAACTGTGATTTTTTATGTGTTTGTGAAAAAATGTAATATACGTATCTATGCCGACGTACAGAGGACTGGCCCCTCCGGGAGAAGGGAATATTAAGAGCAGATAGTTGTTGGTTAACAGATGGATCAAAAACACCTTCCGGTTCTGGTGCAGGTGTTTTTAGTCACAGAACCAGGATTGAGATATCTACCTGCCTAGGAACTTATGCTATTGAATTGTGTGCGGAGAGATTGGATAAATCCAACCTCAAACGCAAGTCAATAAAAATATTCTCACTTTAGACCTATCCTAACCTAATGCCGACGAAACACAGTTAAATTTACCTTTTTCGCCTCGTGATTTCACATTTGCTTAGTCATTTTTGACATTTTTACAGCCCATAAGTTTAAGTTCAATTCTAATGAATCCGCAATATAGATGTTTGGACCTACCAAGAGCAGAGACCTCACCTACCCTACTTTTCACGTTCGCATTGAAAATGCAATACTTTTCTTTTGCCATAAAAGTTTTTCGTTGATACTGAACAGAGTAAGGACAAACCGACAGATTTTTCTTAGCTAGAACTGTAGAACAGCTATGTATGATTCTGTTTTCGAAAATAGTCGAGTTTCTTGAACAAGTATCCTAAATTGGAAAGTTCTCGGGTAGCTAATTGATGGTTGCAGATCTCTAGATGTCAACGCAGAAGAGCTATGCGACTCAAAAATTTACCAACCTTGCACTTTCACCCAGAAGAACGAAATTTGGCAGTTATGAAGAACCAGGGTATCATCTATCGGTTATCAACTCGTCATTCTGTCGCCAGTACAATACATATATAAATATCGGTGTTACTATTATCTATTTGTATTGTATCAATATTTGCAGGTCTGAATAAATTCATGCTGCTTTTTTTTAAGCGGTTTAAACCAAGTCACAATTGGGAAGCAAGCTCATCTAAGCTTCGGAAATATTCATCCTGCAGCCATCAAAGTATATCAAAAAGTCCATTATTCAAAACTAATTGTGACAAAGCAACAAATGTTAATTGAATGGATAGCACATACACAAAAATTATGTCAAGGTCAGTTTTCCACATCTGGCAACGGAAATTGATGCGTTTCTAATTTTAAATGATCTACATCACCACATAATATTTAGATTAGGATACGAAGATACGCAAAAAAGTGATTGAATTGATTTGATATTCAACCAACAAAATGCGATATTATAACTTCTATCACAGTTCGTAAATTCGCATGATAATCACCAGTTTGTTCTTTTCTGGTTAGCTAGACATGGGATTTACGATTTTCAAATGGTTTTGTGTTTTTTGACGCAATACTGATTCTGAGAAGAAGACTAGAATAAAAACACTCGTCTCTCGACACTCGTTTCGCTAAGTTAGCATCATCAGGAGTTTATTTATATGCATCGTTACTTCAGGTAATAGGGGGTCACCGAATGAGTCTCAATATATATCTATCTATGTTAATTAACAGATATATATCTATTAACTATGGAGAGAAAAGAGGTCTGTTCTGTACATATAACCGAATAAAGCGGTAAAGTGACGAGTATTTATTTATTGTTTCCCATTGAGTATTCTACAATCTGAAATCTCAATTTATATATTTGTGATAACCTGTTGTACACCTTACATTTTTTCTATTTCTAATCACTAAGTAAGAGGGTAAACAAAGGGATGAAAACCTGTCCTTATGTACCGGCCACAACAATTACAAACATTTTTCACTTATTCTCTGGCTATGCTCTGAAGCATGGTGAGCGACGCTAAACTTGTCTAGAACACGAAGCGGAATATGTTCCTTGAAACGAGTTAGTACAGTTCCTTCAGTTAGACTAACAAAATTTTTGTCACAATGCTCTTATTTCGTGTACCAAGTTTCTCCTTTTCCGTCACCCGATATTTCGAGTTTTCCAACACTTGGAGTGCCCGAGCAGTTTTGAAAGCTACTTTAATATTAAATTTTTCAAATCTTCGGGCCAATCTATTGGTCTATCCATTCTAGCAAACAAAAGAATGGTCATATTTTTCTTCAACTTTCACCAACTGATACGCCACTGGCGATTTTAATAACAGGCGGGAATAATGCGAAAGCGGCAAATTGAAAATGTGAAGGCCACTAGGAAAATACATCGTATCCCATATATGGAAACTTGTCTACTTGATACAAATCCTTGAATACAGGATATTTATTCATCAGACTTATAGGTAGACATTCACATGGACCCGTATCCTTGAATTAAAAAACGACTCAGGAACAGTAAATTATTTCATTTTTACTCATTTCAATATAGAAATGTTTTCTGGTCTGATTCTGTTTCTCAAGAGAACTATCTGATAAATGTAAAAATGGAATACCAATTCGATTATCTAATCTGATAAAAGGACGTTCTCATCTTGTTCGGTCTCAAAATCTTGCTAACGAAATTGTTATTTTTTCAAGTGAGTTGTGAACCTTAACTTTTTAATATTTAGCCTAGAGTTGCCAGCTCTAAACTTTCGACAAGAAAGCAGATTGTTTTATGGCATTATTTTTTTTGTTAACTAATCTTGTTTGAGTTATTTAGTTTTTCATTATTCTCGAGGATCTTCCCATCGGGGTTTTCCAGTTGGTCTCCTGATGTATGGTTCTTTTCTAATCCACTTATCCTCATAAAATTCAATATTCTCGAATATCTTTTCTCAAGCAACCTGTATATTTAAGTCTATTTCACGTAAATATCGTAAGCTACAAATAGCTAGAATTGCAATTCCTTAATTGTTCCTTGTGTCCCTTATCTTGGGAATTACCCGCTCTTATAACCTTTCCTACCTATGTTAATCCAAACCTCTGTCTATCCCTACAATGACGAATCTGACCCCCTTCTCTAACTACCGATGTGAAACATTGCATTTTGTAACATCATTTATTACGTTTCAAACCTTGTAAGAGTATAGTTAGAATAAATCTTGTCTTATCTACAGTATACTTTGCCAGTTATTTTTCTTATCCCATCTTTCCACAAGAGTTATTGTAATTCTTGTGTACATTAGGCATTCATACTCACCATAAAATAATCGTGTGTAAAAACACATCTTGTCGGTTTGTCAAGATTTGCAGAATATCCTACATCACCGTTAATGAATTCCGAATCTCTCACTGATATTTAAAAAAAATAGAAATATTTCAGAGTCAAATTCAACCGCTGAATACAACTGAAATTGCAGTCGCAACTATTGTATACCAGTTAATATTGCTATTGTAAAATTATTATGAAAATAATAAATCCGCTGAAACAATTATTGATTGAATGACTGATATCGAAAAAGCTTCGAAAATATTGTAGTTTATAGTATAAAAGTATACGTAAAGTTTTCACTTGTCTACAATATTCAACGCATCAAAAAATTATTCGTAAGGTTCGTAAAATAATTCAGCATTTGCGGGTTTCTCCAACGTTCATCCGTTCTTCTTCATATAAAGGGCGACACCTGCCAATTATATGAGATATAGATGGCTTCTGTGTGCTGGAGTTATTTTACTCGATCAAAATTAATAACACACTTCATGATAAAATTTTATTTCTAAAAGCGTTTCGCTAGACGGTAGCTTCATCAGTTAGTCAGCTATTGGAGAATGCCTTGTATAAAGGCACAGTAGGTAATTAATATGCTGTTTCAAAAGTGTTGCCAGTTTTTATGAGTCTTCTGTAGTATCTCAGTGAATACCTCTTTAATTAAATGCAAATCAGCGTCATTTGAATCAGTGTACTTTTGCCAACGTAACACAAGTCGATTGATTCCGTCAGCATGAAAATTTGGTACAAGGATTTCGTTGAAGTTGACGAAGGTCGTTTTTTGCCTGGTCCTACCGCTGAGAAAGATATCGAAGTGCTTGAAAAGGTGTAGTCAGCTGGCGAGAGGTCTGGGGAGTATAATGGGTGAGGCAGAACTTCAACGTCCAATTAGGTTAATTTGTAGACGGTGATTTGTAAAATGTGTGAAAGAGCAGAATCGAACTCTTCTGTTAACCAATGACAGTTGCTGCGTCATTGGTTAAGAATAGGACTTTTTTGGTGGTTTTCGCCTTTGGGAAGTGGACAACCACTGTCCTGATTGTCTCTTGTTGTCGTAGAGGATCAACTTTTCATCAGACGTGGCGATCCGATCCAAAAAAAATATCGTTTTGGTTGAGCAAAAGCGAAGAAAAACAGATCTCGAAACGAGACAATTTATGTCGATCGTTAGAATCGTAAGGCACCCATTATCGAGCTTATTGACCTTTACAATACGTTTTGGACCATCAAAACCGCCTGAGAGCTGACGCCCAATTCTTCCGCACCCCACGCACTGATTGAGATGGGTCAATCTCCACCATGGTCCGAGAATTCTCGTCCTGGATATCTGTAGGTCGACCACTCCGAGGCTCATCTTCGAGGCTGAACGAAATTTCGCGAATCAACGTGAAACAGTGCGTTCATAAACACTATCATTGTCAAATGCCCGGTCGACGTTACGGACTGTTTCGGCAGTGTTACGATTCAATTTGAGTTCGTAGAGAACGTATTGAAATTTGTAAAAAATTAACAGCATCATTGTCTAGAGTACAAAATTCTTTATCGATCAGTGAGAATAAATATTTATTGAGATATGGAGGTACAAAAACACATGATATTAAAATGGAAAAAACTTCTGAAACCAAACCCAAATTGGACCATCTAACGCAACTTTTCCTCAATTGTGAGGTCATTCCATTTGGAAAGGAGATGAAATATCTTGGCATTGACCTTGATAAAAAACTCACTTGGTTTTACACAAAGCCAGAGTGTCCCTATGGACATGTAGAAGGATTTATGGTAAAACTTGAGGTTTAGGTCCCAAACAAATCCATTGGATTTATGTGATGATTATCAGACAATTGATCACCTATGGTGCAATTGCCTGGTGCGCGAAGGCTGTACAGAAAATGGCCTAGGCGAAGCTCTCTGGCTTAAAAAGGCAGGCTCGTCTGGCCATCAGTGATGCCATCAGTACCACACCGTCAGCGGCCATGGAGATCCTTCTAGATCTACATCCTCCCCACATTTTTCTGGAAAGAGAGGCTAGATGGACTGCATATAGACTTATGCACATTGCCAATTGCACAAATCAGTTCAATGCAGAGTGCAACAGACTGTTGGTTGACACTGGAAGTCACAGCAATCTGGAAATGACCTCTGACTTCATGCCTCCAACTATCAACTACGAACTGCCTCATAAAGTACCATTCCCGAGTAGAGAGGACTGGATCCTCCGGGTGAAGGAAATATTAAGAGCAGATAATTGTGGATTTACAGATGAATCAAAAATACCTTCCGGTGTCAGTCGCAGACCCAGGACAGAGTTATCTACCTGCCTAGGAATTCATGCGACTTTATTTCAAGCAGAAATTTACGCTATTGAATTGCGTGCAGAGAGTTTGGGTAAATCCAACCTCACTCACAAGTCAATAAAAATTTTCTAGGACAGTCACGCGGCGTTCGAAGCTCTGGCCTCCAGCCGAGCATCGTCTGAATTGGTAGCAAACTGCCAAAAGCGACTCTTCTCGATAGGAAGACTTAACAGATTGTCTCTGGTCTGGATTCTTGGCCATAGTGGCCAGAAAAGAAATAAATCAGCTGACTCTCTTGCAAAGGAGGGTGCTGCAAGCGGCTTCTTTGGACCAGAACCTGTCATTGGCATCGCTTTGGGATTTGTCGAACGAACACTGAACACCTAGATGGCAAAAAGACTTATGGACTTTCAGCAGGATCTTCCAGGATTGGCTCACTCCAAGGCGTTTATTCACCCTTAGAACTAAACAGTTGTTAGACTACAGTAGTGGTGAACTACGATGTCTAATAGGCCTTTTTACAGGTCACTGTCATTTGCATCATCATATGCAGAGACTTGGACAAGACAATGTATGTCGCCTCAGTTTGGAAAATTATGAAACAGCAGAGCACATACCTTTGTGCCTGCCCCTCTGGGGATCGAATCAGATTTCGAGAGTTTTGGCAGAGTCGTACTCTTATCATCTGACCTGAAAGATCACTCACCATACGAACTAATCGGTTTCGTTGAGAAGCTGGGTTTATTTGGCCGTGTGTGAATAGGTGTGAGCCACAATGAAGCCTCGTTGGTTGCTGTGCTGGGTTAAATAGACCCACTCACTTTAGACCTACCCACCATTTACAGTAAACATACTACACCGCTATAATCATTGTATCGCCCTCTAAGGCTGGTATATTAAATAATAAAAATAAATTTTATCAGAATATAACAACCGTCTTCAAGATGACGATTATAAGTGTTTATCGTAATAAACACATCCGCCAATCATCAAATCTATTATCAACGTTATCCTTAAAAATTGTGAGTTTGATTATTTTTGAGCACAACACTTTTCATACAGTGTCACCATTAAAGTGCGCAACATATGGCAATTTTTTCTCAGAAACTTCGGCACTTGTTTGTCCTTCAAATTCAACTCGAAATGATGCGGCCAACTGCGACCCACTGACGTTCAGTGTTTGTCAAATTCAACTTTTTTTTTTGAAAAAAATTGAGAAAGCGCATTTACAGATCGAATTTAACAAAAAGTTACTTGAAAAAGTTGTGTCTACGGCAATTTTATACCCATTTGCCAAATTTTATGCAACTAGGATAAAGTTAACGTTTCGCTTATTTTTGACAGATATCCCCTTTATTTTAAACAACGAGTTCGGTTAATTGTCATCAATTCATGTATACATAACAAATTCATCATGGAGTTTG
>WOGN01010857.1:0-10242 GCA_015342105.1 Leptinotarsa texana | reverse complement strand
CTGCTAACATTTCTGTAGGATGCCTGGTTATGTCGCATACTTTGGACAGCCGAAACGATTGTGCGTCGTCCAAGGTCTTGTTTCTGTCAACGGGCGAACACCATAATATAAACAATAAATCAAACCTAGAATTCAATTGGGACAACGGAAATTCTGGATCAATAAGATAAGTCGATTTTTGATCGGGACCCAATTGCAGTGAAATTTAAGCATTCCAATCGTGTGTACCCAATAATAATGTTTTCCAAATGGAGACGGGGAAAGTCTTTCATGTACCTTACGCTCGGGATCGTTAACTATTGGAATTTTACCCTGGTAAAAGATGAATTGATCTGAAGTAGCGGTGATAAGCATCAGCTGCTCGAAGTTCGATATACGGGGCCAAGTAATGCAACCTCCTGACTATTTTTCTATCGGCTAGATCTTTTACAAAGGTTCATTTGGATGAAAATGTTGGACTTCCACAATATTACCACTAAAGTTTTACCTCTTTCGATTAAATATAGTGATTTGTAAGGTTTTACATCGTGTAGTGAAATTATTGTGAGTGAAATAAAGAGTCATAGCAATTTATTATACCTTACGTATATCAACAATTCTTTATAACATGTTTAGATATCTAAAGCTGAAACTGAACGTTACAACAGGTCTCTGGGGGACATCTCCTTTATATCGGCAGGTACAGGCCAAGACTCGCCGAACACACACTCTCTTATTGACGATAACTCCGGACATTCGCATATGACATGCCTTACAGTTTAATCTTCCTGTTCACACATCCTGCATAAAGGTGTGTCCACTAGCCCCATATTATGGGGCAGTGAAATCCCACTGTTAAGCGTAGTCTGGTCACCGCCAGATATTTTTTCGGCGCCAGCTTCCCAGGATCGCCCAAGGTGATCTTTTGACTTCATCCCATCTCTTTGGGGAACCAAAAAAGGCTCGGAATGTGGAGTGTAGTCCAGATTACTGAGCCAAGGATCAAGTGGGGAATGAAAATATCAGCGTGGTTCAAACAGAACTGGCTGGTACCTCAATTGCCACAAAAGAAGTAACCAGGAAAGACATTTCTGGCAAATACATAACAATCTGCACTGATAGCAGACAAGCCCTATTAGCCTTGAACAGACAACGTGTTACCTCAGGACTAGCACTAGAGTGCCACCAAGATTTAGCCAAAACCTCTGTAGATAATAATATTATCCTGAGGTGGGTTAAAGGGCAGGGCAGGAGTAAAGGTAATCGCATTGCCGACTCTTTAGCCAAGTAAACGGCTGGACTAAGAATTTTAGGACCCAGTGACAGCTACGGCCTGATGATTTCGACAATTGCGGAACCAGCCAAACGTTACACCCATGCTCAATCCCTGAGGAGATGGGATGAAATCAAAAGAGGATATGGTAATATTATGAAGGAATATCACTCCTGAACACAAAAAAATGCACAAGCTGGAATCCAACCAACTTGGTGAAAATGAAGCAGCGTCAAGATTTCTTTTCTGCTGTTTTATTAGTGATGAAAGACTAATTCAAAAAAACATTTTTCACTAGTGATAACATACAAATATAGATTATTGATAACATGATACAAAGTCTCGAAAAACTCGTACAATATATTTTTTTATCTTCGTGATAACTAATGCATCTGAGAATTTAAATAAGTCAGGATGAGTTCTGAATATTATATTTCAACAAGATTATTTTGATAGCGATACGTTCTTCAAATTTTTCGATAAATAATAGAATAATTTCAAGATTGAAACAATTTCCATAATTTTTCGTCGCATATCATTATCGCCTTATCAGTCTGTATAAAATAGACAGACATTGCTCTTCCCTATCTATTAGTACGAAATATCGTACGACATGGTACGTTACGTATTCATTTTTTTGCTTCCATTCTTCAATTTGGGAGAAAGTCTAAAGAATGGACAGTGCCCAAGGTCTCCGGTAAGTCATATTTTTCTATAAAAGGGCCGAATGGAGAATGAATAATTTGTGTTTCATGTGTACGGACCATATTATACCATCAGTGGAGACATATTAAATTCATTACTTTCATCAACAGTTCCACATACAGTTTCTAATTGACTCAATATCATATATTGGTCGTTCGGTAGATGGCTAAGTCTAATTTCTTGTCAACAAAGATCTTCCTGATTGTCTTACGATATAATTTATATAGGTGTAATTAACTAGATTTGACCCAAATCTTTAGAAAAGTTTCTTGTTCAGAAACTTTCAGAGCGCTTATAATAAATATGACTTCTACCATTTTGCCCTAACAACAAGGATAATTTTGTACCTGCCAATGATAACAAAGAATATTAGACGTCCGTTTACTTTTGTTTCCGAAGTTAACGTCGGTTTCGATAAAATACTTTGAAAGACAAGTTCTAGTTTTCATTTCGACAACTAATCAAATAATACTTCTCAGTGCACGAAACAATGTGAATGAATGAAATAACTTATGCGTTTCCGGACACTTCGAAAGGCTTTCATCGGGTTCATGCGTCGATTATTAAATACCGAAGCAAAAAATTCTATATGATTACTCGTAATGCGTCTGAACACTGACAAATGTTCGTCGTGGCCTTGCGAATACAATTTTCAAAAGGATGAAAAACATTGAAATTGGAAATTGACAAACTACTTTGTTCGGCATAACACAAAAAACAAGTGAAAAATGACGAGAAGCATCATTACGATCAGTTTTATATAATCGCTTATCGATCATCGGGCTGAAACAGCAGCCGCCCGGGGTTAATTTCGGAATTTCGGGAAGTTTCCCTAGATTTTTCTTCTGTTAGGGTATCCGGTGTGGCTAGGCATCTAATTGTATAAAATCGGTAGGCTACATACAGGATGGCTATAAAAATATGACATATAGAATTATTGTCCAAATATCAATTGATTTCCAATTGATTGGTACATCTTGGATCTCCTTTCTTTCTTTCTTCTTGACTTCTAATGTTTCTTGAATATGTTCAATTCCATCTAGGTTGATAGCTTCCATTTCTATTGGATTAATGTTTTGGAATTGAGGATTCAATTATTGTTTGTTTTGAATTATTGTTTTCAAAATTTAATTTTGTAAATTTAAATGGTTTGAATTTAATTGTTGGATTTTGAAAACTTCTCATGTCAGTATTGTCTATCTTAACTTCATATTGTGAATCAAGTTATGAAATGGAAGTTCCTTGAGGAGGAATTGATTCTTTGCTATTTTTGCAAATTTGTTTAGCGACTTTTTGACTGTGATAATAATGGATTTGTTTTCTACAATCTTCTGTATCTTCGTTCCAATAACTGTTACATGTACTAGATGAGAGTTTTTTAGTTTTTTGGTTAATTTTATTATTAACTATTTATTCATGAATTGTTATTCCTTCAGTTGTCGTTTCATTTGCTGTGTTGAGTATTGTTAGAGTCTTCTTCTATTGGAGGTGTTAGTTCTTTAGTATATGTTGGTTATTTAGTTTGAAAATCCGATAAAATTTCTATATTTTGTTAAGTATGGGGTTCACTTGTATTTTGTATAGGGTATTCTGATAAATTTGTCAATATTGACATGTGTTCTTCGACAATATCACCTGGTTTATTGATCACAGATGCATTTTATACTGCGTTTATTTCAATTCGGGATAATTTGTCTGCGTTTGTGTTTAATTTACCTATTTTATACACCATTTGGTAATCAAATTCTTCCACTTTCATTCTCCAACGTATAAATTTTGAATTAGGTTCTTATAACTCAAAGAGCCAATCAAGCGGATGATGATCTATATGAATAATGAATTTTCTACCAAAAAGATAAGGTATAAAATATTTACAGACTCATACAATGGCTCATAATTTTTTCTCTATTGTGCTATATTTTTGTTCTGCCTCGTTTAAAGTTCTTGAGGCAAATGCTATTAGTTTATCTGAACAGATTGTTCTTTGAGGTAGAAAGGCTCCTAATGCTACAATCGATGCATCAGTTGTAAGAATAAATTTGTTTGGAAAATTAGGGCTTTGTAATATAAGTGCATTTACAAGTATTGAATGCTATTAGAAATTTTGTATCATGTATGATACATAAGGTTAGCGGTTCCGTTATTTTCGGAAAATCTTTTAAAAATTTTCTGTAGTGTCCTACAAGTCCTGAAAAACTTTTGATTCCTTTAATTGTTTTTGGAAATGAAATTTTTTTTATCCCTTCAATTTTATCAGGGTTCGGTTTCATTTCTTCGAGTATTATTACATGTCCTAAATAGTTAGTTTCTTCTCTGATACATTCTGATTTATCTAGTAATACTTTGAAAATAACCTGTCTTAATCGTTCAAATACGTTTTGTAAGCGTTCTAAATCTGTTAAAAATCTGTTTTTCCGTTAATCAGCTGTCGACCTCATACCAACGACAACTATCAGAAGTTGAGAAACTTGTGCGAGCTAAGGACTAACGAGGTCTTACCTTTTAACGTGAAATTCATAACACGGTTCTTGTAAGGATGTACTGAAAATTATTATCATCTAAGTATACTAAACATGTTCCCTTTTGAAAACCTCGTAAAATATTATCCATTACTCTTTTAAATCTGCCTGGAGCATTTTTCAATCCAAAGGGCATTCGTTTATACTCGTAATGCCCGTTTTCAGTTGAAAAGGCAGTTTTTTGTGTGTCATCAGGGTGCATTTCAATTAGACGTTTGCTAAGTCTAGTATTATAAAATATTGGCTTATGCGTAAGTCTAAAATAACGTTATTATTTGGTAGAGGGTATTTGTCATCTATAGTGCGTTCATTGAGTTTGCAGTTTTTGTCCGGAGGCGTCTGATTTTTTGGAACTATACAAATAGGGATTGATAAGGGTGACGTTGATGGTTGAATTATACCTTGTTGTAGCATATTTTGAATTTGATTTTCAACTACTTTTTTATGGATTCCAGGGTATCTATAGGTTTTTGTGCGAATGGGGATTTTGTCTGTTATGTTTATTTTTATGTCGAATTTCATATGTGAATGTTAAAGGTAATTTATTCTTATAGAAAATATCTCGATATTTTAGGTGAAGGTTTTTGTTTTCTAGGTTACAATGTTCAAGGAGTAAATTTTTTAAATTGGCTTCTTGAATATAATCTTTAAAATTGTTCAATTCTTTGTCGGTTTCCATTTTTTTAATAAAAATTGTTTCTATTGTATTTCATAATTCAATTTCAAATGATTTCTTGATATGTTTTTCGATTACAAAGGTGTTTGCATTAGTAGCAGTAGTATATGCAAAATAATTTTCGATATTAATGAGAGCCTGAGGTGATTCGACTGTCTTGTTATTTTTGATATTTTAAGAATCCTATACCTTTCTCTTTATTCACGAGCAATTTTCCTATCTTAGTTGTTCTGGGTGGAAAAATAATCTCGTGGTTTTTTATTTTGAGGTTTTTCTTTAGGCTTGAAAATCCTACCGTTTCGTTAACAATGGATATTTTAGCAAGTGGTGTTAAACTTTGTTTTTTCTCAAGATCTACAAAGGCTTCAATTCATTCAAAAAAATGTATACCTATAAGTTCGACATATTTATTACTAAAATCTAATAAAAAGATTGTGTGTTTTTGGTTTAGTTTAAATTGTTTGAAAATAGGGATATTATATACTTCATCATGATAACTTATATTATGTGCTGTTTGAATATTGAATTCTCCTTTTACGATGTGATTTTTATAAAATTCGTATGCTAACTAAGGTTTAATGAGGCTTCTAGTGCTTCCAGTATCTATTAAAAAGTTTAAAGGCAACTAAGGAATAAAGATATAAGGTAGTTTAGCTTTGACTATATAAATAATTATGTTTTTGATTCAGTGAAGTGTCTTCCTGTTGAAAATTTGGGTTTATGTTTTCACTTACACGTTGGTTATCGAAATCTGGATTTTCATCTCGCACAAGTTTCGACTTCTGAGGGTTATCGTTCGTAGGGGTGCGACTTCTGATAACGAAAAAACAGATTTTTCCAAAGAGTATGAGAATATGGTGAATTTTCATTACTGGGGTATGAACAATTTTCGTTTTCTTGTTGGCAGAAAAAGTTTTTGTTTTCTTGTTGGTTTTTTCTTTGAGTTTACTGATTTGTGAAAAAGGGATGTCTTTGTGTGAAGAAATTGTTATTTGGTTTCCAGTTCAAAGGTGTGAATTGTGGGAAATAAGGTTTTTGGAAAGGAAATCTTTGACAATTCGTTTGATGTTTCAAAGGTTGAAAGTTTGGTTTTATAAAATTAGATTGAGGTGGTCTATGATTATTTTGAGTATTTATTGGATATTGTGTTTTTTAAAAATGATGATTTGAAGTCTTGGGTTTTTGTGAATTATGTCTTTGATTTGATGGGATAACTCTAGTCTAACGAAAGAACGCCACATTTTTTGTTCGCATCTGATACTGCGGACTCCGTGTCACTATCGAAATCCATGTTCATCATATAATAATTTTACTTTTCAAAATATTCAACCAATCTAGAATGTGCTGATTTCTCAATGTATTTCTCACTTCGTTTGAAGGTGGTTGACAATGTCTAGTATGATATAAATTGATTGGAAATCCCAGAAAGAATCTATAAGAAATCAAAAAGATTAGCTAAAAAATAATAATTATATTGAGAAAAAAATATAAGTAATTTTTATTTTTCGCACTGAGTCCGAACTATTTTCCTCTAATAGTTTACAAATCTATAATTTATTTTTTCAGGTAAAGACTAATATTGATCTGAATATAACGGATGGGCGTATTACAGGAACAACAGGTGTGACAGCGGAAGAAAATAAACCATACTTTGTTTTCAAAGGTATACCATATGCTGAGCCACCTGTGAAAAACCTTCGGTTCGAGGTAAGGAACGTATGATTCGTTTTAAATTATTTTCATAAATGTATTATATAGAGCTACGAAAACTAATACAAAAATATATATTTGTTACAAAAAGGCCTAATTTACTGTTAGTGAGGATGGCTGTGTCAAAAATAATGTTACATTTAAACAGTTGAAACATGCCAATAAAATAAAACAAGTCACCATATTGAAATAGGTTTGATTCCTCACTGATATAAAAAAGATAATTTTAATTTCCATAATAAAATCGCTTTATGGTTTGTTTGTATGTCTATGTTGAACTATGAAACAAAAGAGAACAATTATGGTGCAAATGTGATCAGAGTCGTGTGCTGTATAGAAAGAGAGAGAGAGAGAGATAAATCTGAGAAAGTGTCACATTCATACGGTTTGAAGGTTTCAAAGAACTATGATAATCTTCGAAAATCATTTTGGTGTTAGTGGAGTCGTGCGGAAAGATTCAAACTTTTCTCACCAGTACAAAAATATTGTCCACCGACGGGTATTTCGCTAACCAAGCTGATCCAGTCATCAGGACATGACTAAAACTGAATTACACTGAATTACACTGTCAAATCGATATTTTAATAAGTATCTGAATCCACTACCTAATCTGTACCTGTTAATCACTCGTGTATTTTCATAGTTATCATTCTACTCTTTAAGATTACAATTTTCGAATCAATTTGCTCTCATGTACCAGTTGAAGAATTTCAAGTATATCTCATTTATTCTATGGTCGTTCTCTTGGGCAAATTTAGCAGAATAGTAGAACAAGGGAACTATGAACAGTGACAGAGGTACGTAGGTAGGTCTAAATGGTCAGATAGTGAGAGTACGGATCTGCCGAACTCAAAGAACGTGATTCGGTCCCCAGCGTGGCACAAAGTATATGCTCTGATGTTCCATCATTTTCCAGACAGAGGCGACACACACACTGTCTTCCAACAGTCCAAGTCTCCACATAGGATGATTCAAATGACAGTAACCTGTAAGAAGGCCTGTTAGACATCGTTTGGCAAAGCCCAAAGCGATGCCAATGATAGGTTCTCGTCCAATGAAGCAGCTTGCAGCACCTTCCTTTGCAAGAGAGTCAGCAGCTTCATTGTCTTCCAGGGCAGTATGGCCAGGAATCCAGACCAGAGACGGTCGGTTAAGTCTTCCTATCGAGGAGGATCGTTTTTGGCAGTTTGCTACCAATTTAGACGTTGCTCGGTAGGAGCCAAGACCTTCCAATGCCTCTTGACTATCCGAGGATATTTTTATTAACTTGTTTGACTTGTTTTTGATCCATTTGTGAACGAACAACTATCTGCTCTTAATATTTCCTTCTCCCGGAGGATCAAGTGCTCTCGACTCGGGAATAGTACTTTATAAGGCAGTTCGTAGTTGACCGTTGGAGACATAAAGTCAGGGGTCATTTCCAGAATGATGTAAATTCCAATGTCAACCAACAGTTTGTTGCACTCTGCATTGAATTGATTTGTGCAATTGGCAATGTACACAAGTCTGTATGTAATCCATCTAGCCTCTCTCTCCAGATAAATGTAGAGGAGATAGATCTAGAAGGATCTACATGGCCGCTGACGTTGTGGTACTGATGCCACCACTGGTGATAGCCAGACAAGCCTATCTCTGTAAGCCAGAGAGCCGAGTTTCACCACAAATCCTTCGGCATGTCCATAGAGACAGTCTGGCTTTGTGTGAAACTTTTTCCAACTGAGCGTTCCAGGTGAGTCTTTTATCAAGGACAGTGCCAAGATATTTCACCTCCGTTCCAAATGGAATGGCCAAACTATTGAGGGAAAGTGGCGTTAGAACGTCCACTTCTCTTCTCTTGGTGAAGGGGATTAACATAGTTTTGCTGGGGTTGACAGACATCTGATCCCTCAGACAGCAACTGTAAACAACGTCCAACGCTCTTTGGAGGGTATTACAAGCCACCCTTCCCGACTTGGACCTTGCCAGGATGACAAGATCATCTGCATAAGCTTGCAGATCAACTTTTCTTCTGTCGAGGGCATCAAGCAGACTATCCACCAGGAGTAACCACAGAAGGAGAGATAGTACCCCACCTTGAGGGCAACCCCTGGTGACCCTGAACCTGATAGCTTCGCTTTCAAGAGTCGTAGTTGCAGTTCTCTTTACTAGCATGGCATAGATCCGGCCAGTTATGGTCGATTCTATACCCCTCCTAGCCAGAGGTAGTGCATTGTCAAATGCTCCTTCATATCAAGAAATACATCAACAGCAATCTCCTTAACGTCAAGGGATTGGGAGAATTTCTCAACAAAGTCGCTGAATGCTGAATCTGTCGATTTTACGGTTTAATATGCATACTGGTGGCTACTCAAGGGGGATGCATATAATGCTACTCTCCTGATATGTTCGTCCAGTATCCTCTCAAGTCCTTTCAGCAGGAAAGATTTAAGGCTGATTGGTCGTGCCGATTTGGGGTGTGGGTCTCTCCGACCCACTTTAGGTATATATATATCACCCTTACTGCTAACCAACTGGGTGATATATAACAGTGACAGAAGTTTGTTCTTTCATGAAACAGAAGTAAAGTTGTCCTGCTAGTTTCTAAATGTGTAATGCATACGATGCATGATGAAAGTGAGATGAGAGATTTACCCTGTTAGATAAAGATTTAAAAAATTACAGTTGAATACGGAATATAGTTCATTTTCTGCTGACGTGAATTTTATTCATGAGTATTGTATTTATGGTATACAGGATCAGATTTTATGTAGGAGTCAATTTGAATCAACATTAACTGCATTTTCAGCTTCCTGTAGCGAAAAAGCCATGGAACGGTACATTGAACTGCACCTACGACAAAAGTCAATGCACTCAGGGAAGCAATCCTGTAGCGGGGTCAGAAGATTGCCTTTTCATCAATGTTTACACAAGATCGGTGAGTACAAATGACATCACAAATAGTGACCAAATGTTAATTATTGGTGTTAATTATTTGTGCACATAACATATATTGGGGAATTGAGCATAATGTTAGTTCTTGCTCTGAGAGGTCTGAAAATGGATTGAAATCGTGAAGCTGGCTGTGGTACATTGAAGTTAATTTGTACAAGAATTTTAGGGCAGTCAAGTCTCTCATTCACTAACTTGAATAAAAATATGAACGACGCACATTTTCTGCAATGTTCTAAACTAAAAAGTTCCAAACGTTCATATATGACATCATTACTGATACCTCCCTCAGGGTAAGAACCATCTATTCTGAAAATTGGAAATTTACAAAACTTTCTTTGAACTCTTTCAATGGCTATGTTATGAATCTCATAGAATGGGCTCCAGACGATACTTGCATATTCTATCTTCGAACGTACGTAGGTGAAGTACAACAGCTTCATGGCTTTAAT
>WOGN01010856.1:0-10242 GCA_015342105.1 Leptinotarsa texana | reverse complement strand
GAATTGGAAATTCGATTGTAAAGCCAGCCACATTATAAGAAAAGGATCCACGAAATAAAGTGGTTCTGTGGTGAGGTGAAATTAGTTGATTTCCGAATCTCAGATTCAAATTATGGATGTCTGTTCTATATCTATATCTGGGTATTTTTGTTGTTATAATCTTTTGATAGGTGATACACGCATGAAATATGCGTCGAGCTTCCATTTTTAGCCATTCCTGCAATGAGTCTGATGCTTGCTTTCTGTTAGGTCTGTATTATCTTTTCATCAGATGAACGTAACGCTGGGCCATATACTATATCTGCAAAATTGTCGTGAGAGAGAACTAGGACATCGCATAATATTTTCTTATATTTTTATTCAATGACTTCCTATTTGAGTATATTGATTTCAAATAACTATAGACACGTTTTATAATTTAGGACACATGAGAGTTGAACTTAAGGGATTGGTCAATTATGAGACCAAGATTTTTCGTAGATTCTGTCAAAGGCTACTGATACTCGTCCAGAACGATATCGATATTTATCTCACATCTTTTTCTCATTGCTGTTTGAACAAATAGCATTACTACTGTTTTGGAGGGATTGATTGTCAGGCAGTACTTCTTTAAGGTTTTGAATAAGAAGTGTTAATTCATTATCTCTATTGTTGTATAAATGTCATCAATTACTTTCAGTAGGGCAGTCGTGCAGCTATGATTGGATCTGGAGCCCGATTGAGACACTGGTAGAACGTTTTGTTTCTTAATATAATGGCGAATATGTTTATTAATTATTTTTCAGAAATGGCACACCATATAATGATTGGCCAAAGGCCATTGAAATTTTGGTAATTATTGACTTTGGCTAGAGGAATTACCTGAGATTGATTTGGAAAAATCATTGTTCTTTATACAATCATGGAAGATATATGGAATATATAAAAATGTATGAGGGCAAAGATGCAAACGCATTCTTATACTAATGCCGTCAGAACCAACAGCGTTCGATTTCACTGAGAGCATTACTTCGAAGACCTCTTCGTCTTCTGTTTCAGCTGCCCTTGAAATCACCGCCCACAAATACACAGACAAACAGACAAATATTTTAGAATTGATTGTTTCGTCTTCAGTTGTATTGATGAAGAGCCCCAATAATATTTCTCCCATGTACGGACAGCTATCGGTCACACTTTTATTATGTGTATAGATGAATCAAAAAAGTCCCGACTGATAGTCCTATATATTCAACAGGTAATGAATGAAAAAATGACTGAACGGTGTGAACTCTTTATTGATCGATACACATAACACTATCACAACGGATTCTCCATCCAAACATTATCGTTTTTGGGGGCGATTATCGCACACTCCCATTTGAAGTATCCTGTTCCTTTCGATACGTGCTAAAACTCCTCCCAATATCGATGTATCTATTTCAAGCGTCCCGCTCCTCGTTTCTACGCTACTGAGCAAATAATTGTCAGCCTTTGGAGATTAATAACGTGCTCTAGACAGAGCTTTTCTGTTCAGATTCGAGATTTTCTAACGCTTTTCTATCTTGTTGAACGGTGTGCAACATGTGAATCGGAAGAGGAAAAGCGAATATATTCTCTTCGCTGAGTTTGTACGCTATTATGGAAGTCGTTTCGTTGTACTTTTTCGTCAGAAATCACATATTTCAGTTGGATAGTTTATTCCAATGTGTGACGAGCACTAACATCGTTCCAACGAAATTCTCGGAATAGTAAACGGATATTGAATAAAATCCACCTATTCTGCAAATTCTATACCACAAAGCTGGTTCTGAGCGATAAAAAGCTGATTTTACCTCAATGTGAAGTGATTGAGAATGACTTCATAAAGGATTCCTAAAAATTCAAATATAAAACTTTGGGACGCTTATTAATTTGTAACAACTGAACCGTAACGTAATCACAATGATTTGTAATGTAACCCAGAACACGTAACGTTACTGTTAATGTGGATGAAGAACTGCTGCATTTTACCCTCATCACTTTGACATGCGTACCCTTGAAAAACTTTCCTATTTTTACACGCTATATATTAGCTTCACGTGTATGTATGTATGTATGTATGTATGTTTGCTTGTATCCTTCAAGTTCGAGATCTGCATTAACATAATTGTCTACATCGTTGCTTTACCTATTCGCGGGCAGATGGCGTATGTATTTGATTTTTTCGCTTCTTGCTTCTGAAAATAAAATATCAGTGTTCTGACATTTTGAAGATATTCACAGTATTTTCAACGTCTGGAGCCGCTATTAAACGAATATTATTGACTAACGACCAAATCCTGATGCTGATACGTATTCTTATTCTTCAACCATCAAATAATCCATTCTTGCAAATTTGAGTTTTTCGATATGCAAAGTAGACCTAAATTGCTGGTTTGCCTATAGACAGAATTGGCGGCATCGCCAGTGTAATGTTATCTTATTAAAGCAGAAGTGTTATTCACTCTTTTGTTCTATAAAGCAATCGTTGAGATTGATATTGTTCACTTTTACGTGTTGAATAATGATATTCAATTTAGTAAAGTGATATATTATTTTTGTATCTACTGAAGTCAGACACTACCTTGCCCTGACGAGAAGCCAAATAGCCCGAAACCAGCCTGAAAGTGTGTCCGTTCCAATAATTGAAAATCGATTCTGGCAATTGTATCGCCAACAACATATGCAGGAATTACTTCTCTGAATACTCCAGCATTGACACCTGTCAGATATAATCCAGCGATCTTCGTGGTATTAGCCAGGGAAGTAATTTTTTTCTGAAAGGTGTCGTTCCATTGATCTACAGTGTAGGTGAGTTGAGACTGGCCTAAACGAATTGTTCTTCAAGATAATTGACAGCCAGTCTTCAAGTTTGCCAATTTAGTATATGAAACTATGCATATGATTCATCAGTATTTCCATAATGTTACTATTGCTCTTCCTGCATGAACTTCTCTTGAAGTGAAATTGATAATCATAAGGTGTTATAAAAGTATGGTGTTCAGTTGTCAAATTTAAATAATATCAAATTCGATACTAGCGATATAGCCGAAAACAAGAGGCAAAATAAATGAAGGACAAATACAAAAATAAAAAAGGGCCAATAGAAAATGGTGAGAAAAGGTGAACTGAGAGAGAACAAGAGAGAATAAGGTAGGTACCAATAAAAAAATCAAGGACATAACTGATCCAACAATAACAGCAATTAAAACAGTGAATAATATATCGATTCTGTTATGGAAAAAACATGACAAGTCTTCAGTGAGTTTTTGTAACATCAAAATTTTTGTATGGCCCTTAGTGCAATTCAAAATACTGAAATACAGAAAAAAATGGCCAAGTAAAATGGAAAATTGAGTTATTTGTGAACGTTTTTCTGTATATTGCGGGAGAAATTGAATTTGGAAAGTTCAGTTTTTCTTTCATCAACAAACGAATCGAATTCTGGATGTTTCACAAAGAAATTAATTTCCTTCACAAGTAGGAGGCTCGTCTCGTTCGATGAATCATAACAAACTTTTTCCCAAGTAGATTGAATATTGGGATATTTGAAAGGCGATAACTTCTTCGAAATATGATTATTGACTTGTTGTGCGTAAATTCTGAAGTTATTTTGGTTAGTGAAACGATCGCCTATATCTTGAGGAAGTGAAGGTTTATCAATATATGAACATGGAGTATGGTTCTAACTCAAGAGTGATTCTATGTATGGAACACAATACAAAATGAAAAGTTTGGCGGTGAACAGTGAGATTTAGTATACTAAATAGTATACCTCGGGTCCATAGATTGATAGGTTTCGAATATACATGTTTTCTCATTTACTGAAATCACTGATATCAGTGATATCAAAAATCATGAAAAAGGACACAATACCCTTGAACGACATCATAACCTTGAATATTTGGAAGGCTTCAACATCTTGAGCGATCATCAATGTGTAGGTCAACAGGCAACTTTCTATCATATGTCATCCATATTTAGAATAATGCAACCGAGGAACATGAAGAGTCAAAAATTGTTGCGCTTGATATTTCTAATACCTTTGACCGTGTGTGGTATGGGGGTTTGCTGGCCAAACTCCGATGCTATGCATCGTCAGTTCATTTCTGTATATGGCTCTCCAGCTTCCTGAAAGAACGTTCCCTGCAAGTAATCCTTGACGTGTTTCCCAGGGATCCATAGACAAAGACTTATTGAAAATAACCGAATATCCAATATATTGCTTTGCTGACGACGGCACAATTGTCCCGTCATTCAATTTGGATTCCAGGACATCGGCTGCAGATGCACATCTTCATCGGCAGCAGGAGATTGCATATCTTAATGGTGATCTGAAAGTGTGTACGTAACTAGGTTAAATTCAAGGTCATGAAAATCTTGGCATAGGTTCTTTCCACAACATTTTTTGCTGACGTTTTTATATCCAAATCGGACGTAATAAGGTCAGGACCGACAGTTTCGCTTTCTGCTTCGATAAGTTTGTTGAAGTTAAATGAACACCAATATGTCTTGGTACAATCATGTCGCTGGAATCGCAACTGCTATTCAAAAGCTTGGTACACTTCGGAACCAGAAACCTGTATACACCTCAGCAACTTTTTATGCCTTATAAAGCTCAGAACAGATCTTTTTTGAATGATTGTTCTCATGAATGGAGCTCTACACCTAAGCAAACCCTGAAGCTGCTGGATTTCATCTAGAAAGGGTCCATCTACCCGATAAGAGACACGAACATCACTTGCGACCTTGAAAGTCTAGAACATCGAAGTCAGGTTGGAGATTTGTTCCTCTTTTATAGATACTTTCACGGGAGGTATTCAAGTGACTTGGCACATTTGATTCCACTCAGAGCGGTTCATATCAGAAATAAGCGACAAACTGTGGCTTCTCATCATTTTGAGATTCAACTCAGTACACCTCGAACTCCACTTTTTAAAAACTCTTCCATTTGGTGAACTGCGTTTACATGGAATAAACTTATTAAAATCTTTTTTCCAAATCATATTGATCTCCAACGATTTAAATCCAACGTGAATCGCTACTTTCACACAGGCACCACACTCAGAGCGCCTTAAGGGTTCATTTTAAGTGTTTATTTTTTGTCTTTGGAAAAATAAGTTTCGATTTTTGAGAAAGTGGCGAGTTGTTGATGATGATGAAAGATCGAATTGAGCAAGTACTTTTCCCAATCGGCAAAAATCCAATACTCTCCTCGACGCACTCGACGCACGTTTAACCAACCAAGTTGGCGTATTCAGAAGATGAAACTTTCATTGCATTTCTGGTGATTGAAAAAACTCTTGTTAAAAAAAAGTGTGAAAAAATTAAAACAAATGTATGTTTTTCAATATTTGCATTGTTCAAGCAAATACAACCGATTATTTGAAAATTGGTGACAATGTTTCATAATGTATTTCAATAGTTTGGACTTCCATTGTTCATTATATTATGGTGGTATCTGAACCAGGAATCTAACCACCACCAATGACTAAGAGAAGAATCATCAAAACTCTAGTAGACCGTGCTTTCGGGCTCTGTAATACGAAGGAAGGTCTCGAGAAGGAACTCATCATCAAAAATGACCTTCAACGGAGTGGTTACTCTAGATTGATGGTGGAACAGACTTTCACAGGGAGGCAGCAAGAGCCTCACAAGGAAGATAAGCCGTCACAACCAGCACTTCTACTTTCATTCATCAGAGGATTGTCAAAAGTATGGGGGGAATCGGGTCCGAGTATAACATCAGAATCCGGACACACTATCCCTAGCAGCTTCATGAATACTAAGCCACCAAACGCGGATCGCTATTTTGAAAATAACATTTATCAGATACTCTGCCAGTGGAAGTTCGCATTGCAAAGCACAAGAAACACACACAGCGAGGAGATACCAAAGAATCAGCAATAGTAGAGCATGTTTGGATTCATCAACATAACATCAAGTGGTCTCAAGCTGAACTCATCCAGAGGGAGAAACACTGGTTTAGGAGAAACTTCGAAGAATCTGCATATATGTTGACCTACAACGCATTTAGCCAAGCTAGCATAGTGATACGCAACATATAGAAACCTATAATCAAGTGGAAAATGGCCAACTCCCGCCAAGCATTCAGCTCTTGCTAGAACTGATGAAGCGGAGTGAGGGAAGAGAAGATAGGTGAAAACACTGGAATAACCTATAAATTGTCATCTCTCAGAGAAATAAGTCCAGTCATCACCCAAACGATTGTGAATACTAACAATCAAAAAGTCGTGAAGTAACTTGGCTTGAAATCTTTCAATTTTAATTCTCATTTCTTGTTGATTGTTCAATTTTCAATTGTTGCTTGTATTTTATTCCATTGTCATTTCAGTTTTTTGCATAATATAATTGTTTCAACTTCATTGATTTCCTCAAGAATTTCAAACCATTGTATATCATTGTAGACAATGGAAATTATGAAATGATACATATTTGTGGGTAAAACTGAATAGAATTCAATGAACTGATCGGCATTAGATTTTCATGTAAAAACAACATTCAAAACAAAATGCACACATTCAAAACCAAAAAAATCCCATTGAATGACGAGAACGAACTCGAAGGAATGAGAAAAATAGGTATGTTGGAGATATCAATTCATCAGAATTCATCCTTACATCAGGACTCACTTTCTACAGTCATAATCGATAGAGAATGTGATGACGAGGAAAAAAGTAAAGATTATCCGTCAATAATTCTTATTTGTGAGGACCGTATTTCAAAAAATTCTTCAGAAGTATTTTATATCAGATATAGTCTGATGAATGTGACCATTGTATCAAAAAAGTTTTTGCTACAAATATACAGCGTCATCCCCAAAGTATGCACCATATGAGAAACTTATTTAAGAACGGTTTTTCGGCAAAATGTTACTCTTTATAAAAGTTTGTACATTCTCTTAACCTGAAAATGCACCAATGAAATACAGTAAAACAGACTTAGTATACGAGGAGCCTTCGAATATTTGATTTTGAGACAGAAGTAAAGTACTTTTATTCTAAAAAATCTCTGAAAATATTATTTATATAAGTTGTTCAGCATCAAACATATATCTATATTTCCATTCCAGTAATATTACGAAATAAACAACTCAATGTTCAATAATATCAAATCACAAAACATCAAAATCAAATAGGTATTTCGAAACAGACTCATTGATTTTCTGGAGACTTTCTTGTCCAAAATAATTCTTCAAAATAATCTCCAGAAAATCAATGGGTTTGTTCCAAAATACCTATTTCATTTTGATGTTTTGTGATTTGGTATTATTGGATATTGAATTCTCGTTACAATACTGTATAATTTGGAGAAATTTTCGGTGTCAACAAAAAATAAAAATAACTTTGCACCAAAAACAAAATAAATCATTATAGTCTTCAAAAAAATTCACCGTGGTTACCACTATAGTTGTGTATTTCATAATAATATTACAGGCTTTCAAAATAAACCATAGTATACAGGACACTCTATTTATCGTTTCGGCAAATTTTGTTTCGTAGTCCCCAGTTCGAAAAAATGGGTAAAAAACGAAACTTCACTTAGATGGCCATGACTTCAAATCTTGATGTATTTTTTAATGCTGAACAACTTTTCCTAATAATATTTTCCGAGATTTTTCGAAATGAGAGTACTTGCCTCTTGTCTTAAAACTAAATATTTGAAGGCTCCTCGTATATTATTCTATTTTGTTGGTGTATGTACAGTTTTAGGGGATGTTTTTTGTCGAAAAACCTTCAAAAAATAAGTTTCCCATATGTTGCATACTTTGGGAATGACACTGTATATATTCTGCTCTGTCTGATTGATATTATTTGACTAAATGAATAGAACCATTCATGAAACATTCAGTGAATCTTTGAGTGATTGCTACAATTTATATCTTCTTCAATCATTTCATGAAATCAACCCAATTTCTGTACTGAGTAGGGCATGGCAGAGATGATGTTTTGGTGATCATAACTCATGATCGAATTAGATCTTCTGCAAGTAGTTATTTATTTATTTCATACACTATTCTACAGGATGAACCCAATAACAGAATAGGGAGTAACAGTGGCATTTACTACTTACATACAGTGGCATATCTACTTACATTATATAATTTGTGAATCTATTTATAAAAAAAAATAAGAACAGATCTGTTAGTTAGCTAAGAAATGTATTTTGATTTGTATAGTCTGGCAGTTGAATATTTCTAGAACATGACTAACAACAGAATTAGAGGTATCGCATATTGTATAAACTGGAAATGTTTTCATTATATTTGTACGCGAAGTGTTGAGATAAAATGTGACACTATTCCTAGATGACCGTCTAGAAACCCAAAAATTCAACGTATGTAACAGTTGAGAGCAGGTGATGATATTGTGTGGAAAGCGCCTCTGTAGGTCTTCTAGTTGATTTGAATGTTGAAGCTTTCTCCAAGTCTTTTGTATTTCTAACTAAGAATTCATACATGCGATAAGCTGCTGTTGGAGTAGTGTCAATATATTTATTGAAAGAAAGGGGTGAATTAAAAGTAACACCTAGATCAGTGAATGTGTCAGGACGCTTCAGAACTCTTATGTTTATGTCAGTAAGACATTACATTACATTTGGATATGTTGAGAGATAGATTATTCTTCTGACACCATGTAGCAAAGAGATTTAAATTCAGGGCGAGGCATGTTATATTGTGATAGAGTTTCAAGTCATCTGCGTATAAAAGGAAATTGACATCAATGTCAGCTTCGATATCATTAATGATCATATTGATCAGTAAGGGTACTAGATTTGATCCTTGTGGTACACCAGATGTGGCTATATATTCGATAGAATTGAGGCCATTGAGTTGGAAGTACTGCTTACGGTTGTGAAAAATACGATTTGAAGAGGGTAATTAATTCATTGGATAACCCAAAAGTCGAAAGCTTGTTGAGCAGGATACTATGGTCACGTCTGTCGAACGCTTTAGAAAAATCAGTATAGATGACATCAGTCTGAAACTGACAATCAATACTCCCTGCAATACATTGAGTGATTGTTACAAGATTGGTGGTGGTTGAACGTCCTTTCATGAAACCGTGTTGATTGGGGCTAATAATATTGCTGACATGACAATAGATTGTTATGTGATTCTGTCAGATTGTTAAAAATAATTAATTCGAAAAGTAGAAAATATAAAAAGAGAGAAAGGATGCATAGAGTGAACATACGTGACTTGCTAAAAATTGCTATATAGGTCTAATTTTGAAAAGAGTCATTTGTTTGTGTCCATATATTTAATATTCTGTTCCAATCACTATATACGAAAAAATTTGTGAATCTCTTTACATATTTGTGTGTCAAATATTTATTGGATGTCTCTCCCTATACTGTTTCTGCAAAATACTACAAATTTGAAACGACAGTCAGAAAGTCATTCATCAAATACTTCATGTGGTATATAAATAGAAGTCGTTACGATTAACGATAACATTATTTTTCTTTTGGACCAGTGACCCGTAGGGCATCAACCCTCATACATAAAATTAGCATTGTAGATTTCTAACCACGTAATATTTCTGAAGTTTAGCCGGACAATCTTATTCACAAATACATCGGTAACCGATGCCGAAATCAGTAGGAATGAACAATATCAGTTATTCGAAAAGAAGATCACATATTATAATCTTTTATGAATCTCCGAAAATCCTAACACGTAATAAAAAATATCGCCTGAAAGTATTTATGATTCTATGTTTGTACTATTTATGATGTGGAAAATTCCATATGATGTTATTCAATGCCAGGTATACACATTATTGAAATAGCCTATGGAATTGACATAACCTAAATGAACATATGGGACAGTCCCAAAAAAAGAGGATTTCTTACAAAAAAAGAAGTCGTTCTGATGTTAAGAGTCAACTTTTTCTCCTATCTTGAAATCTGATTAGGAAATGTGATGCATAGGAATCTGAATGTTACTAAATATGAAATGAAATGGCACCGAAGTAAAATTTACAAAAAATTAAAATCAACAATTTTTCATTCATCCCATAATACATCAAGTAATTACTTTTTGTAATCTATTGTTGGTTTTTTTCCTCCGTAGTTTGAACTTTGCTCTGGCCCTTGCAGGATTGCTTTATAGCCTCAAACTTCAGAGCTCTTGCCAGTGCATCCACAAGATGTTTGGGACGAGCTAGCGTCAAGGCCTGCCTCGTTTCTTGGTCTCGGAGTCCATCCAAGAATGCCTGA
>WOGN01010855.1:0-10242 GCA_015342105.1 Leptinotarsa texana | reverse complement strand
AATATAATAAAAGAACAACTTGATGTATAAATCATTTGAAAAAGCTACTGTGTTATCGAAACATGTTGTGATATATTTTTCAAAATGAAGTTTGTGAAGATCAATTCGTGTAGTGTAGTTTTCGAAATTATAATTTGTTCTTAAAACTGCAATCTGAGATGTTATTTATATCCTTTTGCAAATAACAAAAAATTCAGATGATATCTCACACACACTTTGTTTTATTCAAATTTATATTTAGGAAGTGCCTAATGAAAGCCCCTATACTATTTATAATTTTCAATTATTTTTGAATCCTGTATAGTAAGGATAATAGAATATTAATAGTACTAATGCATTACATAGGCTGATTTTCAGGTTTCAGTTTGTCTTATAAGTATTTTTCATTACTATCCAAAGTGTTATGTTCAAATATTTTCATTTTTTAATTTAAATCTGAAAAAAATCAAAATACATAAATATATTTCAAATCTATTTTCATAAAAGAAATGGTAATAACCCAAAAATATCTTCCTCTCAGTCAATTACAAATTAAATGAATAACATAATTGATTATCATTTTTTGTAAATTAGGTACGCTATTTTAGGTCATTAATATTGATATAAGAAGATCCAAGAACTGCGCTACTGAACTGAAGCCATAGAATTTCAATGGAACTGGGTCTCTGTCAGTTTTTGTTACTAGATAAAAGTCTTTCGCACACGTTACATAAATATTTCATAGTGTCGATTTGGTAGGATTCGGGAGCAGGGTAGCACATGTGACGGAACTTTGGTTTTTTTCTCTCCATAGGCAATACGGAATTATTTCAAGGAGTTTCAAGGAGTTTCAATTCAAAATATAATTATTCTTTTCGGGTGAACATTTCATTATTTCAATATTTTCAATTACTATTGGAAATATACATCACATTTTTGTGTATAGTAAAGTGTACTGTAAAAATGTAGTACAACCTCCGAATTCTATCAAGACCCATCGACTTTTATGAAATTTTGAAATAATCTTTATTTGCCCCTAACTTCAAAATAAACCCAAGGCCGATATGTGCTGAACAATGAAAACTACCCCGTTTTGCAAGAACTCAGTTAAATTGTAACTTGAAGTGTTGAATAAGTTGAAAACCTTTTATAGGGTTTGAATTGAAATTGTACAATGCTGTACTATACCATTCATAATTAATCAACTCTTTTTGATTTATTATACACCCGATAAAGCTTCCTCTGTTGATGTGGACATTAAAAATTATTCAGTGAATTTTGTCATAGTTGATTTATATTAACTTGGCAATGTTTTCTTGATTTTGATTGTTATTTTCAATCCATAATATTAATTTCACGTTATGAAAAAATAAAAAAAAAATTTACGGGTATATTTATACAATTTCATACATCATGTATAAATTGGTGAATGTAGCCGTTACTACGTGGTAGGAAATTATAATGAAGAAAAGAGAATTAAAGTGGTTTTTTTACCACTTTTATTTATAGCTAACATTAAAAATAAAGAACATTTTCAAACTTTTACTTTAAACTTAAAAACCATAGGTTGAAAATGTGAAAAATATGAAAATTTGGAAAAATAGAAAGGAATATTAAGTTACTGCTATGTCACATATGTCACATGTGACAGGAATGTCATACGTCACATATAAATTAATAAAAAACACAATCAACTGATAAAAAACCCTTCTTATCTTCGGAATTTTTGAATTTTCAGTTTTCAAAAGAGGTGGCTGTATTTCGATTAATTTCAAAAGTAGACAGGCATTCAAAATACGATTTTGAAGGGAATTTTACATCCTATATGCCTACGTAAGTTGAAAAGTACTCAAGCCATTCATGTTGATGAAATTCATAGTTAGAAACCATGGACTATCAGATTTGACTATCAGTTATATGCTAGTAAACACTAGAGAAATAACTTATTATTATATTTCGAAAACTGGGGGTAATTCCCAAGTATTTTCACATGGTGGAATGCCATATGCACGTTGAAATAAATGAAATAATGAAATGAAACAAACGAACATGTCGTTTTGTGTTGATGTTGTCTCGAAAATTTGTTGTTTGCAATGTGTTTTTTATTTTTATTTTTCAAATACGTATCTAATATGTCTGATGATTTTTAAAATAGTATTATCATCAACACGAAAAAACTACTTTTCAAGCCTTGAAGAAGAATTTAATAAAATTCTAAATGCAAGTATACAATTGTTTTTTTAAGAAAAAATTGATCCTGTTACCCAACCAAACCACTTTTTCAGAGTAATTAATAGAATTGATGGCCGAATTGTGTTGAAAGCAACACATATTATCAAGAGGAGTGCCGAAATATGTGCTCAACAAGAAGTCGTTGTTTTTGGCCGCGCTGTTTCGAGCCGCCATAGGTTTCACCAGTGGTGCTAGGCCAAACCATAAAAACATTGCTAGACTCATCTGTCCTCAAAGGTCACGCAGACGAGATTCATTCTTCGTCTTTCACTGCAGCTTTCACTGCAAGGCAAAAGGTTGAAAAATATGTCGCTAAAGAAAAAAAATTCAGCAGTTTTTTTGCCCAGCCCATTTTTCAAGAGGTTAGGACAATTTCAATAAGTCATTTCGTTGCATCCATAGATAAACCATACATGATTAAATTGAAAATTTTAATTTTGTAAAATTTGTAAATTTTCAATTTAATCATGTATGATAAAAATCATCAGATAGGTACTCGACAGGGATTAAAGTACATTATTACAAATTATGTATATACTGATCCGCTACTTGATGAAAATCAATAACAATATCAATGATAATAATTTTAGAATTTCCGCAATAAATTTTTTTCAAAATACGTTTTAATAAACCATGTTGCGAAACGCGTCTTGAATGAAATATTAATAATATTTTAATAATATTAATAATAATATTCATAATATTTCACACGTATGTACAAAATGTGGACTGAATTCGATATTCGCGAAGATTGTTAGTTCAAAAATACAACGAAACTATAGAACTTGATATTTCATTTGTATTATCTCCGCATTTCATTAGTTCGGACTTCCATTATCTATAATATGATATAAATTGATTTGAAATCCCTGAAAGAATTCATCTCGTATTAGTTTTTCCATTTTTTGACTTTTAAATTTTTTTTGTTGCTTGTATCTTATTTCATTGTAATTTAAGTTTTTTGTTTAATATAATTGTTAATTTTCAGCTAATCTTTTTACAGGGATTTCAAATCAATTTATATTATATTAGACAATGGAAGTTCGAACTGATGAAATGCACCACGAAATATTGTCAACCACTTTCAAATACAAGTATCATCGCTGTTGCATTACCGTTATCATAATTATTTCTACTGTAATTTTTTTTTTATTTTGAATCATTATTAATTGAATGTCATTGAATAAAAAATCATATATATCTAAAATCGCTCCAAGCGATTTTCCACACGAGTACCTACTTTTATTCAGAGAATTGTCCGAATAACCTGATTTTTTTTTTAAATGTCAAAAAATGTATGTCATCTCAATGTTTTTGGGGTGCGGATCATCGAGAGAAGTCCGGTCTTGACTTTGTAGCAAAACAACTGACTTCTGCATGAAAGCTCATCAAAGCAATTCATTTGTTCAGTCAGCAGAGGTGCGATAGCTCGTTAACAGAAAAGTTATCAAAGAATAACAATTTTCATTTTGTAATTTTCAGGACCGGTAACTTGGTAACGGAAAATTTTATGAACAAAATTTATATGAGATATTGGTGATATTTTGACCCCATCTATATATTCTTCAGAGAAAAAGAGGAAGTCCAGGGGCACCCTGTATAGAGGGAACTTTTCGTTACTTCATGCACGTTTGTTTGTACAGTGGAATCCTTCCAAAGTACGCTTATGTGGTCTCGTCTCAAAAACCCGCCTGTCTCTGAGGCAGACGAAACAGATAAATACATTGCATCTTTATGGATTTGTCTCAAAATTCTTACGAATCCAAGGTGAACGCACATTTACGGCAGCCATTGTTCCCGAGATGCTACCGTGCTACGTCAGGTAATCGTGATGTATGGGTTGTTTTAGTTTTCTCATTTGACAGTAGCAATTATATCATTCCACTCTGTCGTTTTTTCTTCGGTTCTTATTTATTGAACTTATGGAGTCGTTGTTAATGCCATATATCTATTCCATTTCTCAATCAAGCAATTTATTTTTCTCTATCATTCATCACGATATTTTGTAATGATAATAAATTGTATAACTATGGAGTAAGAGGAAAGTAATGATTGGATATGCTTTTTTCCAAAACTGTTTACCAGTTTGCTTATTTGAAGATATTGAAGTGCATGATATTTCATAGTCAAAACTGGATGGATGTACCACAAGGATTTGTTTTAAGCCCTGCCCTCGAAGAGAGTTACATACATTCAAGAAAATTAATATTTCCAAAGAAATTTTGAAACATACATCTTTCCGAACGACCTACATAGTAGGTTGTGGTAAATGCCTAACGGCACTAGTTTTCTTAAACTTTAGACGAAGGTTTCATATATGCAGCAGAGCCGTGTTGAAATTAATCGAGTCCCTGGCGCTGTCTGGGTATGATATTTTCTGAACTGACGAAAAGTAATACCTCGAAAACGGTCTGTAGGTGATCTACTCAAATAATTTTAGCATGGTTCTGCTGCTAGATGAACGAGAAACATCTGCAAAACTAACCTCTGTGAGGTATAATTCAATGTCCAGAATGGTTTTAGCCAAGGAAATAATCGTTTTCCAGCAGGCATCTACCAGGTAATTGAGAGAGATGAATATTTTGAATGTTTATTTCGAAATATTCATTCACACAACACTTAAACAAACTGCGGACACATGTTTCTGACTATTGGCCTCATCAGCGCGGTGCAGCCATGTGCAAGGATGGACCTGTATACCTGTTAACCAGAAATTAAAAACATCATATATGCGTGATGTCACCAACAGTAGTCAACTGCACATTTGTGGGTTTTAGTTAGAAGATTTCTTAGTACCTTCTAACATGATCACGCTATATCTTGCACACTCGATATCATCTATATCTGTATTTATATCGTGGACCCGGAAGTCACACAGGTAGCAGCTATAGCTGCCTACGTGGTTATGTTAGAAGTTATCTACGAATACTATATCTTCTTCCTCTCAATTTTTAATGCCTCCCTTATGATCCTGGTTTTCTGGTGCTGTACATTCGCGATCTGTTCACAGGTTTTGTAGTGTATGTAGTGACCTGTATCAGGTTGGTCTTTCTATAGAACAGATGTTGTTTATTTGTTACGATCTTATATACTTCTTAGTTTTCTGGGTTGACTGTGTCTTTTGTGTTTGAGAATTTTTGATGGTTTTCGTACGTTTATATGTAGTTTTTATGTGGTGTCATAGAATTATCTCTATTTCCTTCCTTACTTGTTTCTTCGTGTATTTGACTGTTAGGCGTTCAGAATTGGATATAAGGGTGTTGGCTTTCACTTGTATTTGTGCTGGATGGTGATGTGACGCCGCATACATGTTAGTATGTGATGGTTTCCTGTAGACTGTGTGTTGAAACCTCATGCCGATGGGTTTTCTCCCCACTTTTATATCAAAGATAATTACTCTGTTTACTGGATTTTTTCGTAGATTGAGTTAATATATGTCACGAAGCGGTCGAGTTCTTCACGTCATGAGGCCCAATTATGAAAATGTCGTCGACATATCTCACTGGTAATATGGATTTTATCGGGATGTTGTTCGGAGCCTTTGTTTTGAAATAGCATATGAATAGGTTGAAGACGACAGGGGATAAATCGGAACTCAATGGATCCTAAATTATTGGTACGTTGGGGTACAAAGATATTACGAGTATGTCAGACTGAAACATATAGCATTCTTGTTCAATGTGTCGTTTTTTATGAATCTGATGTTCTAAGTTCCTGACATATGACTGTTTTATTAGCGGTTTTATACATGAATATGAAAACGATTGATGAAGCTATTGTATAGCGAAATACCTGTTGCGGTTTCATAAACTGTACAGTTTTACTCAAATTCGTTTACGGATTTTCATCAAGTATCGGCCAATTCCGTCACTCTTAGGCACTTCATACGTAATAATTTGGAGTAATGAAATTTTTGCGTATCGTTCAATAATGACCACTGTCAACTTTGTTTTCAAATACTGTACTTTTTCAATGACATTTTGTACCAACTCCTAACTACAAACTTCAATTGAAACTATTCATTCTGTTGATATTCTTATAATAGAATGAACTATTTCATAATGAGAGATAGGCGCTTTCAAAAGATGAAAGTTAAAATCAGGTCTCTATTTTATTCTGAAGCCTTTTATTGGTCAAAGCACAATGATGGTCATTCTGAATCGAAACGGTTGATTGTACATCAAATGTGATGCATGGCCGAGAACATCATAGCATTGAACAAAACGAAAATGAGACCTCTAAATCAAGAAAACACGAATACGTTTATTTTCTATTAGTTTTGGTAGGTTAGTATTACATGATTTTTATGTGGGGACCTGCTATAGAATAGTGCCTGTTTAGGATTTTTTTTTCGAATATTTAGAAAACGCCTGATGCCTTTTTTGATTTCAGTTTACCATTTGATCGACCTTCAAAATGAGAAAAATGTTTGTAATTCAGCCGATCTTTTAACTTTGAAACTTTTCAAGATGCTCATAATGGCCTGCTTGAAAAAACCGTTATATATAAATGAAAACGAACTACTTTACACAAAAACGAAGGTTTGAACATATATATCACAAGAGTGGGTTTGAATTATATAAAAAATGCGAAATAACATTGAAACTTCAATGCCGATATTTATCAAGTATCGGGCACATATTCCATCTACATATGTAGAGTAATTGGAAATTTTCAAAGCATTAGTGTAGGAGCACATTTGAAACGAAATAATCGAAAAAAATTAAAGTGAATTGTCCCTAAAACTAAATCAATATTGATTCAGTCTTCACCAACTGCTTATGATGCGTATTTATAGCCAGTTAATATAAAAACTACAGTGTTTCATGCAAAAAAGAATATGTTTATCTGTTCAATGAGGAAACTTGAATGGTCAATCGAAAGATGTCTTCGCTGTCTGATAGTTTTCCCTCTGTTTTAACAAATAGTTTTCTGTGGCATTAGAAGAACAGGCAACTTTTGAACGTTGCTTGCATGACTCGGCTAGTAGCACTATGGCAGACTCAACAGCTCTTCTCTTTCTGATGTAAAACCATATATACAATACTTCTGGACTCTGGCATCCTTTAATTTCAGCTCATTTGTCATATATACTAGTTATTGTCCGCGATTTCGCCAGCGTAAATTTCATTTGTCACATTGAGTTTCGTGACAGACCATTTTGAATAAATAGTTACAATATTTTTTTAATAACTCAAAACTTCAGGTTTTCAACTTCAAAACTGACGAAATTCAATACAATCTTTGAATCCATATTTTCCCCCTTGGTGGTGAACATTCCGGATACCCTTTTTTGATGTTTATTTACGCTATACAAATAACCCACCTGTATATTTCAAGATTCTAGGTTCGGTAGCTTCGGCTGTACGTTAATATAAGAGCAGGCAACAGCCAGTAATTTATATTTTTACTTTAAAAATATAGAAAATAAATAAATTACCCACTGCAGTAAGTAATAAATATCTTCGAGAATCGAATTATGTTACCTATAAAGAAATTCGCAAAATCAATACAACCGTCAACAACGTCCGCCCTAACGCGTCTGCCCGCGTTCGGGTCTCGTTCTCCGCGTTGGCACTTCATTGATTATACCGCTCTTCTACCCTCGCGCATCGTCCCCTGTCGTCTTACAGTAGACGCGACGCGTAATGGCTTACTGAGTTGCGTCAAACTAATCTTATCGTGATAAGTTTTAAATGATTATTCCAAACTACTTAGTGTAAAAGACAAATTTTATCTATATTAAATACTTAAAACGACAATTGCATCAAGGTTTATAAGAATTTGATAGATATTCTAAAATATGCATTGTACATTTATTCAGAACTATTCAAAATAAACAATTTTACACTACATTATCTACATGTAACTCCAACGGTATAGGTAGCGAACGCCAATATAGCTCTCAGGGAGCAAGAATTTTTCCGACTTACTTAATACTTTTGAAAATTGTAGCTTATATGTTATTTTGATCTATAAACTGTATTTACGTAAATTTTCATCTAAATCCGTGAAAGAGTTACAAACCTACATATATACATATATTTATCCATCCTCAAAAACTTTCACTTTTATATGTGTATATATTTCAGTCGAATATTTAGTCTAAATATGTTTACACATAACGAATAAAATGCATTAGTATATACATCAGCTGCATTCATTGCTAATGAAGGAATACCTCGAAAAACTGAGGGCAAATCAAGTGAAATTAGACCTATTGCGTAATGTTTGATATATTTCGATGTAGTTTTTGAAATTTTGATATTGTCTCAATTTTTTGTGGCATAACTACTTTCTTGATTGAAATGCTCACAGGAAGTATGCGGTTGTAACATTTTAGGAACTGTTAGAATGAAGAATCAATAATTCCGTAAATAATTCAGAAGCTAGTCTCAAGATGATTAGAAACTTATGACATTTATGGTAATTTACAAAAATTTCGACAAACTATTTCGTGCAGTTCTCTGCTTGTGCTGGGCTTCATCCCTAATAAGTGGAAGGTATCCGGGTAATAAATGGATTTAATCTTTACAAAGTAATAAAATCGACCTGTATCCTAACTTTCCCAGATTATCTAGCAAATTTGACTAATCTGGCAGAAAATATTCAGGACTATTTCAAAACTTGTCTGCAGTGCGTACCTAAAATGAATGACTGTTGTTAAAATGGAAGATATTGAAATCAAGAAAGGCACTCGAGGTCATCTTTTTTCAAAAAAAGGTCAAATATGTTGTTACCATTCACAGATTTAGGATTTAGTGATTATTCTGCATTATTACGAGTACATAGTCAAGTTATTTTTGTCGAAAGGTCAGCCGCTTTGTACTGAAACTGTTTTTGGTATGTTTGTGCGTGTTGATGATATGTAGAAGCTGTACCCAATTCAGCTTTAGTAATTACCCTGTTTATTCATATTTATATTCATCAAAGTACTTTATACATTTGACACAGTTAGTCATACAGTTTTGAAGATTCATAAATAAACATTATTATTATTATTATTTAATTTTCACCGATGCTGGTCGCAATCAAATTAATGAAATGAATTCAAAAGGAAATAAATACCAATATTGAAAGTCAGTTCCAAATATTGTCTTTCTCAACTGGTAGCCATTAATTCTGATACATTTTTCAATTCTTTTTCTGTTATTATTCGTCACTCTGGAATACTATTTCACTGCAGGCTTGCCGCATTCTCTCAGACTGTCCTTGTTCGTGGCCTAAACTTGTGAATCATATTCTTGATAGATAAGTAAACATCCATTATTCGTATAGAGACATTTTTGAACTCGGTTTTTCATATTATTTATTGCCTTAATACAATTATTTGCTGCATTGTTGCGAAACCATTCAAAATTCTCAATCTGGAGTCTTCTCCATTTTCTATATCTCTGCCAGCGTAAATCCTATTTTTCAATGTCTCCCATAGAAAATAGTCCAAAATAGTAAGATCCTGTGATCTTGCAGGCCATCTTATTGCCTATTATTTGTCTTGAAATGGAAGGACTCTAATTCGAACATTTATTGTGCCATAAATTTTTTTTGTGTATATAAATTTCAATTTTCATTAAAATTATAGTGTTCGTTTCGGATGTTCAGAAAAACACTTATAATATATTTTTGATGTAGATATGTTTCAGATAATCATAAAAGATTATCTTCTTCGAAGTTAATTGTAGAAAACGCTCAGAGCAACGGAAAAAATATGAATAGGTACCTAAAAATAAAAAAAAAATATCGAAAAACTTTACGGTACATAGAGAGATGTGACAGTTGCTATTGTGTTTTTTAATTTTACTCAGTCAATCAATTTCCAGGGCCATAATTTTAAAGAGAATAAATCACATTTATAATCATATATTACCGAAACATCGTGTGATATAAAATAAAATTCAATTCTTAGTATGAAGTGAACGTCTGCGATCCAAAAATTACAACAAAAAATACAGGTCCGTATTCAAAAATTCAAAGATGGGGGTTGCTCAAGACAGATGACACCCTGTATAAAATATTCATGAACATATTCTG
>WOGN01010854.1:0-17352 GCA_015342105.1 Leptinotarsa texana | reverse complement strand
AATGTTAGACCATCCGAACATAGTAAAATTACTTCAGGTGATCGAGACGAAAAAAACCGTTTATATGGTTATGGAATATGCCTCAGGTGGCGAAGTATTTGAATATATTGTCCGTCATGGTAGGATGGAAGAGAAGGAAGCGAAAGTTGAGTTCAGAAAAATTGTTTCTCTCACTCCAAGACGTTTATTCACCCTTCGAAGCTTGATACCAAACAGTTGTTGGACTACAGAAGAGATGAACTACAATGTACAACAGGCCTTCTTACAGATCACTGTCATTTGAATCATCGTATGCAGAGACTTGGACTGTTGGCAGACAATATGTGTCGCCTCTGTTTGGAAAATAATGAAACAGCAAAGCACATACATTGTGCCTGCCCCGCTGGGTACCGAATCATGTTTTTAAAATCTGGCACAGCCGTTCTCTTACCGTCTGAACTGAAAGACCACTCACCATACAAACTTCGTTAAAACGCTGGGTTTAATTGTTCGAGTGTGAATAGGTGTGAGCCACAATAAACACTTGCGGGTTGCGGTGAAGGGTCGAATAGACCCGCTCACTTTGGACCTAATCTAACCTAACAGAAATTAAAATTGATCCTATTTACTTTTCCAAATATTTTTGAACGTCGTTTAGTTGGCACGGGTCTCAATCATGAATGGTAACTGAACTGATAATAGCAGTACAAAAACTTTTCGCAAATTAGCCCTCAACATGAGTCATTGTTTTCGCTTCTCCACGATTTCCACATACACGACCTAAAACTGATTGCATGAAGTGTTTTGTAAAGGTATCATATTATGACTCCTAAGAATCAAACATTGGTTTGAGATCTACTATCAGCTGGGCAATTCATTACTCAACAGATGAATTTCTCAAATATTTGAGGGGTAGCAACTAACAGATATGCCGATTTTTTCAAAGGACAAAATACAAGCACTTCTAAACGCAGTTCTCCAGATGAAAGAGTTCTTAAACAGTGAAGTTCGACGTGTATTGAGTTGAACCTCAAAACGATGAACAGCCACAGTCCGTTGCGTATTTCTGATATATACCGCTCTTGGTGGAATCATATCTGCCAAGTCACTTGAACACTAGACTAATAATAAATATACCAAAACTTTATCATATCATATACCTACTATTGTTTGTTATATTTAAAATTTTAAATAAGTGACTGATTGCTTTTTAACAATTCAATTTTATAAAGTAGTGACCACGTATAATATGTATACTAAGTAAATAATTATCTAAATGTTATTCATATAATTTAATTTATTTTATTTATGCAGGCTTTGTCAACAAGATGTTATTCTCTGATAATACAGCATATTTTGATTGATTTGATTAATTAATTGATAATTTTCAACAATTTCTTTTATTACAGGATCATTAATGTTTCGAATGAAATAGAAACTTTAGATTCAGGAAACAGTATTTTGTGGATTTTCACTGAAAAGTTTACAAACAAATTTCATTTCATAATATTCCAAAATTTTCAATCAGTCTTTACCTGAAGTCAGGAAAAATTTTTAGATATCAACTAGGTAGAAGGTCAAAAATTAATAATAATGTTTTCTGAACATTCCTTACCAGCTAACTGAAAATTAAGGAATGAAATTGAGTTGACGTTTGTCGTATATATTTACAAACATATACAATTTTGTTTGAAGGTAGTTTTTGTAGTTTTATATATTATCAGTCATCAATAACGAAATACGGAGAATCTGAGTGGATATTATGGCATAAATGAGTAATCAATGAAATATTAACCATACAGATATTTTCAAAAGTTGTCGAAGGCCTAACAGCACTTATCTGAATTGGGTTAGAACGGAAAAATTTGTCAAATATTGCCCGATGAAATTGAAACGTATCAGTTCCAATTAACTGAGTTCGCATTCGCAATTTTTTTACTCATCTAAATCTAACCTTTTCAGAATTTCAAAAATCCGTCGGGTATCCAGAAACTCTTGTATGTGCCTGGTCCATCATTTTACTAGCTAAGAGTTAGATAATCTAATCGCTTAATATGATTTGAGCTGGTTTCCAGTTATTAGACAGTTAACTCAATTTCTGTAATTTAGGCAAAAATATTCGGTAATGAGACTTTCAATTGAAACACTTGAGAATATAGTACCTGTCCAGGAAGTTATAAACTACCTGAACAGGTGTTTGGTCATATAAAACACGTCTCTTATGCCTATTACATTTAGTTAAGATTCATTTTTGTGCTACAGCGTATCTACCAGTATAAAAGTGTTTGTATCAGTAGAGAAGTGCGAATGAAATTATTGTTTGTGTATATAGAAATATCTCGTCCATTGTGAAGAGAAGTACACACGCCGTACACACGAAATCAGAATCAAATCTCAAAATGAAGACAACTAAGAGCGTATTGAGGAAATTTCGTTCAACTTGGAGAAATGAAAGTGCAGTCAAATTGATTAGGAGTGTATCAGCATTTACAAGTGACATCTCGATGCAGAGAAAGGATCCAACAATCGGTAAATACAAATTACTTGAGACCATCGGCACGGGTAACTTTGCAAAAGTCAAACTGGCCATACATAAAACCACCGGTGAGAAGGTTGCAATCAAAATCATCGATAAGACTCAACTAACGCCTGATTCGCTGCGAAAATTGTATGACGAAGCAAGGATAATGAGAATGTTAGACCATCCGAACATAGTGAAATTACTTCAGGTGATCGAGACGAAAAAAGCTTTTCACATGGTTATGGAATACGCCTCAGGTGGCGAAGTATTTGAATATATTGTTCGTCATGGTAGGATGGAAGAGGGGGAAGCGAAAGCGAAGTTCAGGCAAATTGTCTCTGCGGTGGAGTACTGCCACCAGATGGGGATCATTCACAGGGACTTACATGTTAGAAACCTATTGTTGGATAGTGACATGAACATAAAAATCTCGGATTTCGGATTATCAAGTGAATTCACTCCAGGAAACAAATTGGATACGTTTTGTGGTAGCCCACAATTTGCAGCACCTGAGTTATTTATGGGACTGAAGTATGATGGACCTGCAGCAGATATCTGGTCATTAGGCGTCATATTGTACATGCTCGTGTCAGGGACTTTACTCTTTCAAGGTTCATCATTACCAGAAATGAGGAAGCAAGTGCTTCATGGCCAGTGTCAGTTCCCATCTTATGTGAGCACAGACTGTGAAAATGTGATGAAGGCGCTTCTGGTTCGAAATCCTGTCAGGAGAGCTAGATTAGAAACCATCAGGAAACATAAGTGGTTAAGGCAAGGATATGAAAACGAAGGAATTGAACCCTACGTAGAGACCCAACAGGACATGGTGCGTCAGCTTCCACTTCAAAACCTAGAGAAAATCAGGCAAGGGTTCAGGGTTTGAAGAACGAAATCATGTTGGCAGTGCAACTTTTCAGGACGAAAGCTCCGGATTCAATGATAGATCTGCAATGCTCAACTCATATCGACCTCTGATAACAAAAATCTAGTTTGTCGATAATCATATGTCTACAAAATTATTAATGGATATTATTCATCGCTGTTTCTCGACCACTTTCTTATATCTTTAAAAAATGTTCTTGCTTTCACTGTTATGAATAGAATATAGCAATATAATTATGTGTTGGCTGCCTGTGAACCATTTCCATTGGGTGAAAAGACGGAGGTACCTACTATTTTCAGTTTCATTGTAAAAATTACGTGACAAGTGAACACATTCCAGTAACTATTCAAGTTATCAAGTGACATTTGTTTCAACGATATTCAAAATATGTACCTGTATATCAATTTGTCTTTGAAAACTAAATCAAAGATTCTCAGTAATTAGTCCCAGAACCAAATTCATGAACTGGAAAAAAACTGAAAATTGTCTGATGGTCATAGATTCATTTTCAACACAACTGAAATACAAATGGCAGAAAATATATATATATGCCTATGATTTTCGTTCAAATATTTCTCTGTTTCTCGAAACCAATCGGTTAAGGTTTCTTCAAAAGCTCAACATGCTTCAGATGCTGTTATGTCCATTTCAATCCATTTGAATATAACTTCACAACATTCACGATCAATCAATTGCACAGTCTTTCTCATCATAAAATTCATTGCCTTTTACTGTGATCACCGCTCTTATCTAATATACTATCAAGAATTTAGGCACTGAAGAGGCTTCTACTGTCTACCAGTAATTCTTTTAACTTTCTTTTGTATAATCAAAATAGAAATGAGAAATCTTGTGTTTCAACAATTGATGAGAGGTCAAATACCTCGAAACCAGTGTGCAAGTGTGCCTGCTTCTTTAATTGAAAATTGATTCCAGCAGTTGTATCGCCAGGAAATACTTCTGTAAAGATTTCTGCATTGACACCTGTTGGATATAATCCAACGCTCCTCGTTGTATTCGCCTGGGAAATATTTGTTTTCTGATAGGTGTCAGTCCATTAACCTACAGTGTAGATAACTCGTGACGGGCATGAATAAATTGTTCTTTAAGTTAATTTGATTTACAGACAGTCTTCAAGTATGCCCACCGAATATATTATATGAATGATCAAAGTATTTCATCAAATTCATCTGTACATGTACAACTTCAAGGAGGTAGAGACTCTTGGACATCATATTCCCATTTGGTAGTTATATAGCATTAGGGCACTATCCATTGAGAACACTAAAAAAATCGAAATATTTTTTCAAAGCACTCGATTGTCAATAATCATTATTGAAAAAAAAATGAAATTTAATTCAACACATTGTTGAAACATTATGTTGAAATGTAGCGAAACATTATGTGAATTATTGTTTGGTTTGGCTTTTATGAATCATAAAGACAAAAGAAGTAATTGTTATAAATATTGTTACTTTGATGAGTAAAATCGGTACCTGAGAAGGATGACAGTTTGTTTCATCTTCGAAGCATGGATCAACAGTTTCATTAGAATATTCCATCTACTAATGAACCTAACTACGAAGAGGAGCTGATTCTCAATTCAAGAATTAGTCGGATTGAACTTACAAAAATATTCAAAGAAATATGAAATCCATAGACAGACCACAGATTCTTAGATTATTGGGTGAGAAAAGGTTTATGAAACATAACCGAATCATCTTCATATCCCTGAACATAAAATGAGGTCAGTTATTGAGGTATTTCTATCACTCTAGTTATGCTTTCTGACGAACACTCTTCCAGTTGTGTTCAGCTACTTACGGCCAAGGATAAGAATTTTGCAATATTGCGGGATTTAGGAGGCGCTCCGGCACAATTCAAAATTGCTCTACTATACATTAAACAACAACTTTCTTGTCTGCCGGAATACGTGCCTTGGAATGGTCTCAAAGGGACGTTTGTAAATTTGGTATATTAATTCACCTCTTACTTGCTTTCAGATTGTTTCCGAAGCAGCAAATCGGCTTACTTGACATGAAAGTGGAATTTCATTTGGAGTTTCATCCAAATCACCAAATGAGTCGTTTTATTCCCTTTTCAATTGCTCATTTACGAATAACCAATAAAAGGGCATCGTCTACTTTATTTGTTATCTCCTAATGATACTACTATTTGAATAAGGCATCTTCAGTAACAAAACTCCTCTTCTGCGAACAAACCAATCATCAAAATCATATTAAAATGCATTTTCTGGAATCGACTTCAGTACTAGCTGCGATTTTTTTTTCATTCATTGGCTGATAACAGGTGCTTTGAAAAGATATTTTGGGTTTCGCAAAAAAATGGCTGGAACCATATCAAGTGAATACGATGGATGTACGATGACGGTGCGTTATCGTGGTACACGATTCAAGAGTTTTCTTTCTAGACTTCTGGTCTCTTCCGACAAATTTGCTCTCTCTAATGACGCATAATGCTCAGATTATAGTCTTCATACACTGTCTCACCTTCTGGCTAGAATTCCGAATGTATAACAACCCGGTAATCAAAACTAACATCACCCCCTCATTTTGATCGATTTTGAAGAGCTTTTGTCTGCTTTCGGCTCAGATGGAAGGTGCCATTCCTAAGCTTTCTGACCGGTTTGCATAATAACACGATTCCCAAAAGCTTTTCAAATTATGGATTCCCGGTTCTTTCTTGACAGAAACATTGGTTCAAATTTCTGTCGTTAAATTCAATACCGGCAAGTTCTAAACTGGAGTCTACAGCTACCGGAGTCATAACCGGCGGGAAAAATCGTATTTGCGTAAATATTGGGTCGGTGTATGATGAAGAAAGTAATAGGAAAAATGAAATAGAAACTTTTGTTTGCAATTTACGTAGTAGGGCTCGAATAATCTACCTGACTGATAATGGATTTCAAACATCTACTGCACATCTGGAGGGAGGGGCTTCTCACTGGCCATGACTCAGTCCATCAGCTGTACCAGACCTTCATGTTAGTTTTTTAAGCAGTTTGAAGTATACATGATACCTAAAGGTTTATCAAGTCTTTAAGCAATACCGTGAATTTTCAATTGCACAAGGACCACCCAACTAGCAGTTTTTTATTTTATAATTGTTGTGAAAACGTTTTGGATAAACAAATCATAAAACTGTTTTCTTCCAGAAATGTTTTCAATGTTTTTATGAAACAGCTGTGAATAGGAAATTAGCACCGTTTCATAAAACACTATAGTCTTTATCCGTATTTTGTTAGACCTTTCACAAATACTACAAAACAGTTTTATGAACATTTCGGCAGTTGGTATAAAATTTTTCTAACACTATTCATAGATAATCTTATGGAATAATTTAAATAAAATTTTATAACAGTTTTTTAGTAATTCCAAGTAAGCTCAATAAAATATAATGTAGCCAAAAACGATAACAATAAAATAAAAAAGTATTCAAAATGTTTTCTTGAAGGCGCAAGAAGTAATATTGTATTGGATACTAGGAAAATATAATAGATATGTCACCAACTAAAAACTAACAAATATAAAGGTAGGGGCCATTTCAATAATTTAATTTTTGTACTTATAAATCTGTTGAAGACATTCTTTGTGCTTCAAAGATTGATATTTTGACTGCGAATGAAATTTCATTGACAAATATATTGCATCTTATTAGTAAAATTTAAGCACGCCACTCTTTTAATAAAATTTTTGGAAAAAATTATCAATTTACAAAACTTCACTCTATCAACATATTCGTTTTCTAGTCGCAAATTATTTCTGTTTGTTCTAAATAATATAATTCTATATCTATGTACTTTTCATCTGTAAATATCACTATATGTGCAGTATTTCATATTTTCAACTTATTTAATGCCAGTATTCCGAATTGCTATCATTTTAAAATGACGTCGTTCTATAAAATAATTTGTTATCGTTTTAGTTTATACATAACCCGTATAAAACTGTTAAGAAACACTTAGTTCTAGGAGTGATGGTATTTCGGCAGAGTCGGACTTCTTTTGAAGCTTCTTCAATAAAAATGAAAATATGATTTCTCACGTATTGTTTTGATAAATATTATCTGTCGAGATGTTTTGGTTAAAAAGTTTTTTCCGTCGATTATAAAGACTGAATTTCGAAGGAGTTTTGAACTGGTGTTTGAGTGAATATAAACATAGTGCTTCACTTAAATCGACGGATTTTAAATCATCAATAACTTTTCCTGTTTTAAGCAAGAACAACATTAAAGCACTGGGTTACGTAGGTCTTCGTCTGAAACGAACAAATTCTCTTTTTTTTCTTCAATGACCAATATTACACGACATTCAGTAATTCAGTGGAGCTGTTCCTTACGTGCATGATCTGAATATATTTCAGGAAAGTTTTCACATACATAACTCTCCTTTTTCAACCAATATATTTCAAGCATACAGTTCGAATTAATATAACAACCGACAATATTATGTGTCACCATCAACAATGATTACAACAATTGAAATAGTTTTAATGAATGGGATATACGTATAATAAATATTTTGAATATGAAATTTCAAAGATCCACCTCTCTCAATGGCCCTATCAAAAAATTATCAATTATTTGGCTAATACTTGTATATCGACGAACAATGTTCAATTCTTCCAGGGATCCTGGGAACTCTACATGAGCTGATTTGGTTTTTCTCCAATATTACCGTGGTATCCATTCCAGATAATTTTGTTCTCCATATTATTTTGTACAGATCCATTATTGGGAGCTCGTCATAATATTCTGATCATAATTTGGGTTTTCCGTAGATTGCTTTTCTCCTGTAATACAGAGCCCTGCTATTTGAATCACATACATAACTGCTTGGACATTTTTTTAACAAATCAAAAAGGGAAAGTACTGAGTGTGACACTCAGACACACCAGAACAAAAATACTGTCTCTCGATTCTCGTTCCACTAACATATTTTCAATAGATTTATTTAATTCTGACTAGTGACTTATTTTGTCAAAAAGTTACTTGAGATTGAGGCTCTATCCTGAAAGTTTTTACTACGGTATCACCCCTGGCTGATTCTTCCCAGGTTGCGAAGTTGACGCATAATTTACAGTAAGATGTCATATTCCCTATCGATAAACTACTTCCAATAATCTTCGGAATGATAATCTCCATTTCTATTGGATAATTGAAATACCTTTCATAAAAAATATCACAAGACACCCTTTATATTTGAAAACAAAAGTTGATAATGTCTCCTTGGCGGCAAGTGAAGTCACACATCAAAATCCTCTTCACAAAAAATTTTTTCAACTCCAATATCTTACTCCGATCGGAAGATAAGTATATAAATCAAGCATATAATATAAAAATAATTACTGAATTCAATTTTAATGACTTAACAATTTTCACCTGACCACTCAGAAAGGACCTTCCAACCATTGGGTAAATCGGGTAATCAACTTCCTTAGGTAGGTTAGAAGTTGTGAAGTTTAAAGATACTAACAATCATCATGAATTGATATAAAGGTTAATATACTTTTAGTATAATTGTTAGAACAAATGTCTCTTGGTTAGTTGATTAACTGGTTATTTTTTTACTTGTAATTGTATTTTTTGGATGAGATTAAATAAAACTTTTGTCTACTCATCTATATTGAAAACTAGGAAAAATAGAAAAAGTAGGTATGCATTGGTGTTACTTCACCAAATAAATAGCTCACAGGCTTCCAATATTCAATTACATTCCACTCACTACAGTAGAAGTCATAAAACTTAGGTGAAGATTAATAAATGGTTGAAGATACAATGATGAATAAAATCCATGACCAAAATTTTCCAGACATTTGATTTGATTGCCAGTTATCTGAGGCCTATATGCGTTGAACAATGATTTTTGCTTTTGTCCTGAACAGTTGCACCGTTGACATCATTTTGTTTTTAAAATTCTTACTGGTGACTTATTCTGTGGGATATTTACTCAAGAATGTTGCTCTATCTTGAAACTTTCCACTATGGTATCACCTCTGTCAGAATTTTCTCAGGTTTCGAAGTTGACGCTGACGTACAATGTACAGTGTGTTGGACTGCAGCTTGCTATTGGTCTGTCAGTTTCCCTAGCGATAAACGACTTTCAATACTTTTCAGAAGTGATATATATTTCGGAACCTGAACCTAATAGAGCTTATATCTTCTTCATATGAGTCATGTTCTTCTTGATCTATATAAAGGGTTTGGCTTCGCTGCTGAACGAACGTTAAAATCTTTGAATTTCATAACTTCTTTTTCCTATGGAAATTCATCACCCAGAGAAGCAAGAATGATGAAAATGTTAGACCATCCGAATATAGTGAAATTATTTCAAGTCATCGAGACAAAAAAAACTGTTTATATGGTTATGGAATACGCCTCAGGTGGAGAAGTATTTGAATATATTGTCCGTCATGGTAGGATGGAAGAGGAGGAAGCGAAAGTAAAGTTCAGACAAATTGTATCTGCAGTAGCGTACTGCCACCAGAAGGGGGTCATTCACAGGGATTTACAAAGTAAAAACTTATTGTTGGATGGCGACATGAACATAAAAATTGCGGACTTCGGATTGTCAAGGGAATTCTCTCCAGGTAACAAATTAGCTACATTTTGTGGTACTCCACAATTTGCAGCACCTGAATTATGTCTGAGACTAAAGTATGATGGACCTGCAGTAGATGTCTGGTCATTAGGCATCATTTTATACTTGCTCGTGACGGGAAATTTACCTTTTCAAGGTTCAACATTACCAGAACTTACGAGGCGAGTGCTTCATGGCATGTGTCATATCCCATTTTATGTGAGCACTGACTGTGAGAATCTTCTAAAGATGATTCTCGTTCGAAATCCTGTCAATAGAGCCAGCTCAGATACCATCAGTAAAAATGAGTGGTTGAGTCAAGCACAAGAAAAAAATGACGAAATTAAACCCTATATAAAGAGCCTTAACTGAACATGCCGCGTCAGCTTCATTTTCGCAACCTGGGGGAAATCAGACAGGGGTGATACCATAGTGATAGCTTTCAAGATACAGCCCCAATCTGAAATGAGTCTCAAAATGAGTCGTCAGTCAGAATTCAAGAAACGAGGTAATGTCGGCGGTACAATTATTCCGAACAAAAGCTCCAGATTAAATGGAAGATTTGTCACGTCGGTCTCAGATAGCAGAACACTAGTTGCTAGGCAATCGAATGTCTAATTTTGTTAATGGATGTTATTTATTATAATGTAGAAAATGTATTTAGTTTTTACTGTTTCTAATGTACTGTCTATCTTGTACACCAAGGTACAAGATAGAGAGAGAATATTCTCAGTCTCCTTCGTAGAATACACTGACAAGTTGCTAGTCAACTGACCAAGACACATCTCTCATGTCGATCTCTCAAATTTGTCCTATCAACAATACTTAAAATATGTACCTGCATATCAATTTATAATGATCGTTAAAATCTATGAATATTATAGATTACCTTGCCTGACATAGTGAATTATTCGGTTTCAAGGTCCATTTTGTGTGCTTCATCAATATAGTCACTTTCGATCGGGGCAAAATATTGCAATGGAACCACATTTTCGTTAGGAGGATTCAAAGTACTTTTTGATGAAGAAAGCAAATAGTGTGACATTCCGATAGCCGGTGTCAGAGTAATGGATTTTTCAATTTGAAACTAAGAGTTCAGTAGCTCATCCATTCTTTGTCCGATATTTTCAAAATAATTGTTCATTTGAGATATAAATGAGCTAGTAACATTTTTTTTGTCCGATATTTTCAAACTAATTGTTCATTTGAGATATAAATAAGTTAGTAACATTTTTTACAATAAAAAAGTGTTTACTTCAAGGGCATGAAATTATATGGAAAAATCATTCAAGAAAATGTTCCAAACACCTCCATAGAGAAATAGTTGATGTTTGAACTCATTTTTAACATATTTGAATGTTTCTGGGGTAATGCTAACAATAATTTCAATAATTTTGTCTTTGAGTTTTCATATCGTTCCAAGTTAAGGCATGAGCTGTTCATTTCATATCTTATATGAAAAAAGGAGTTGAATCCGGCGAAGGAGTGTGCTAATTTAACGGATCGCCCACACTGATCTACACGCCTGGGTACATCCCACAACCAATACCTTATAGGTCTAGAAATTTTGTGGGTGCACTATCTTGTTAGATAACAATTGAAGTATGAAGGACCTGCAGTAGATATCTGGTCATTATGCGTTATATTGTACATGCTCGTGTCGGGAATTTTACTCTTTCAAGGTTCATCATTACCAGAAATGAGGAAGCGGGTGCTTCATGGCCAGTGTCAGATGTATGTGAGCACAGACTGTGAAAATGTTCTGAAGGCGCTTCTGATTCGAAATCCTGTCAAGAGAGCTAGTTTAGAAACCATCAGCAAACATAAGTGGTTAACTCAAGGATATGAAAATGACGGAATTGAACCCTGTTTCCACAAAATGATTCTCCAGCCAGGCTCTGAAAATCGAAATGATGTTGACTTTTCAAGTTCTCAGGACGAGAGACCCGGCTTCAATGGTAGACTTGCAATGCCCAACTCATATCGACCTCTGATAACAGAAATCTAATTGGTCGATAATTGGATATCTTAAAAAATGATTAATATAAATTATTCATCACTGTATCTTCGGCCACTTTATTAAATCCTTGGAAAAGTGTTCTTGCTTTTACTGTCATGAATGGAATGTCGCAATATAGGTATGTGTTGGCTGCCTGTGAACCATTCATTTTGTAAAGTACCACCATTGCATGTCCATTTTTTTTAGTTTTCAATATTCAATATGAGAATAGACGGGGGTACTATTTTCATTTACGTTGAAAAATTCTACTGCCTAGTGAAAACATTCAGGTAACTATTCAAGTTATCAAGAGACATTCGTATCAACAACGATACCTAAAATATGTACCTGTATATCAATTTCTTATGAATAAAATTTTTGAATTTCACAACGTTTCCAAAGGAGCTCATCATCCAATTAACCTATAGGGTTGAAGGTTCTGTAAAAAAGATTATTTGAGCGTTTTCATATTAACTGAGCTTTCACCTGAACCCACCTGAGTCAAAACTCAAGTAGTAGGTCAAATAATTCAGATTGTTATTGTGTAAAGTACAAAACGTTCAAGAAAATTATTTTATTGGAGTTTTGTGAACTGTACAGTGAACATCTCTAGATGCAGTGTAACTTGAATAACATGGATTTTTATCAAGTGTTGGCCAATTCGATCACATGAAATGATTTATTTTCCAAATCATAATAATTATTTGATGCTTACATTGCGGACATGAAAATGTTCACCCTCTGAACTTTTGAGGGTGGCACGATATCAAGGTCGTACAGTTTACGCGAAAAGGATAATTTTGATCAATATTCAACAAGTGTGGCATTACATAGCGCCAGGAGGGTACCTCAACTTTTTTCCGAAGGTAAAGAAATTTTTCATAGCAGTTGATGATTTTGAAAGAACGTTCGATTAAATAGATCATAATGTTGTTGGTTGAGATGAATGAAATCGGGAATGAGTGAAATATTAGTACTGTGATTAAGTACATTCAATTCACTCCTCGGCAACCTTTCACGTCAGTGATATGCAGTCTCATTTTGGAAAATCCTAAACTAGACATATTCATTTCGACAATTCGTACAATTCGTTGTTTCCTTTTCATATGAAGATGACCTTGCCATGCTAACAGGATCTGGGTCTTAAATCCACATATCTCGAGAGCACTTGAAAACTAAATCAAATATTCTCAGTAAATAGTTCCGGAACCAAATTCATGAACTGAAAAAAAATTTGAAAATTGTCTGATGGTCATAGATTCATTTTCAGTACAAGAGAAATGATTTTCGTACAAGAGTACGAGAGAAATTATTTTCGAGAAATGATTTTCGTTCACATATTTCTCTGTTTCTCGAAACCAATCGGTTGAGATAAATTGATGGATGTAGTTTTTCACCACTTTTATTTGTAACTAACGTTACTGCAGTAACGTTAGTTTCAAATAAAAGTGGTAAAAAACATAGAAATTTTCAATTCTCTTTTCATCAATCGGTTAAAGTTTCTTCAAAAGCTCAACATGCTTCAGATGCTGTTGTATCCATTTCAATCCAGTTGAATATAACTTCATAATATTCACTATTGACCAATTGTACAATCGTTCCCTTCATGAAATTCATTGCTTTTCACTGTGATCACTGCGCTTATCTAACATACAATAAAGAATTTAGGTTCTGAAGAGACTTCTACTATCCACCAGTAATTCTGGTATGTCAATATCATTTGTTTTAAATGGGTTCAAAAACAGTACAATTCGATGAAGGGTATATTGTAAATGAGGAATGTTTTCCTTCAACAATTGACTAGAAGCCAAATAGCCCGAAACCGGTTTGCAAGTGGGCCCGTTCCTATAAGTGAAAATCGAATCCAGCAGTAGTGTCGCCAACTTCAACGCCCCTTGAGGTATTAGCCAGAGGTAGAGTTGTTTTCTGATAGATGTTTCAGTGCATTAACCTACACTGTAGGTAAGTCAAGACTAACGTAAACAAATGTATATATGTATGTGAATGTATGTGAATGATTCAATTATATCATCAAATTCGTCTGTACTTGTACAACTTTAAGAAGGCAGAGACTCTTGGACATCATATTCTCAATTGATGGTTATATAGCATTAGGGCACAATTCATTGAGAACATTCAATGAATTTATTCAAATTTATTCAAATCTCTCAACAATATGTATTGGGTCCAAATAATGTACATTTTTGTGGAATTCTATATATTGAAAGTAGGGGGTGACTTACCTAAGACCAGGCAATCTGATGGTATTGTGCTGCGCAAAATCTCTCAGGTTCTGGTTGAACCAGTATCTTCTTTGAAAGTATTCAACAATGCAGGTGTTATCAAGATGAATTGAATCTTAGTTTCGTCCTCAAAAATGATTATAAATAAATGTCATATATTTTCTAGAAAGGATCAAATATTTTCTGAATGCAAATCATTATTTACACTTACTGTTTGAAACGTAGCAAAACATTATGTTTTTTTTGTGGAGGTTTTATTTTTATAGATCATAAAGACAAAAAACTTGTTATTGATATAATTGTTGTTATTTCGATGAGTATAATCGGTACCTGAGAAGGATAAAAGTTTGTTTCATCTTCGAAGCCTGGATCAACAATTTCATTAGTATATTTCATCTACTAACAAACCTGACTTCGCAGAGGAGCTGATTTTCAATTCAAGCATTAGTCGGATTGAGCGTATGAGAAAATTCAAAGAAATATGAAATCCATAGACAGACCACATATTCTCAGATTATTGGTTGAAAAAAGATCTATGAAACGTTACCGAATCATCTTCATATCCCTGAACATAAAATTAAATCAATCCATATCATCTCTAAAACTCCGCCTCTAGAATGTCTGATCTGAAGCATGTTACTCTACAGTCGGTTATTAAGGTATTTCCATCACTCTAACTATGCTTTCTGACGAACACTCTTCCAGTTGTGTTCATCTACTCAAGGCCAAGGATAAGAATTTCGTAATATTGCGGGATTTTGCGGGCGCTCCGGCACAATTCAAAATTGCTCCACCATACATTAAACAACAACTTTCTTGTCTGCCGGAATACGTGCCTTGGAACGGTCTCAAAGGGACGTTTGTAAATTTGGTATATTAATTTACCTCTTACTTGCTTTCAGATTGTTCCTGAATCAGCAAATCGACTTACATGACATGCATGTGAAATTTCATTTGCAGTTTCGTCCAAATAGACTATTCACAAAATGAGTCACTTCATTCCCTTTTCAATTGCAAATTCACTAATAACTGATAAATGCGCAGCATCTATTTCAATTATCATTTTGTAGGAGGCATCTTCAAGAACAGAACAAATCTTCGGGGAACAAACCTATCATGAAAATCATTTCTAAACGCATTTTCTGGAATCGACTTCATTATTCGCTGCAATATTTTTGTCATTCATCGACTAATAACACGTGTTTTGGTAAGATATTTTGGGTTTCGGAAAAAAACGGCTGGAATCATATCAACTAAATACGGTGGATATACGATGATGGTGCGTTATCGTGCTACACGATTCAAGAGTTTTCTATCAAGACTTCTAGTCACTTCCGACGAATTTGCTTTCTGAAACGACGCATAATGCTCAGATTATAGTCTTCATACACTGTCTCACCTTCTGGCCATACTTCTGGCTCAATCGCCACAAAAGAAATAACCAAGAAAGGCATTTCTGGCACAAACATAACAATCTGCACTGACAGCAGACAAGCCCTGTTAGTCTTGAACATACAACGTATAACATCAGGGCTAGTACTGAGTACTGAAGTGGGTTGAAGGGCACGACAGTAGTAAAGGTAATCGCATTGTCGACCCTTTAGCCAAGGAAGCGGCTGGACTAAGAATTTTAGAACCCAGTGGCACCTACGGCCTGATGACTTCGACAATTGCAGAACCAGTCAAATGATACACTTATACTCAACTGGCAATCTTGCCAGTATCACCTTGGGCGAACCTGGGATTGTTATTATCTACTGTAATGAATCTGAGGCCGGCCCTGACAGTTGCTGCACGCGCCGGGCTCTTGACATCGGCAAAGGAAGCGGTCAGATCAGTCGCGAAAACTCCGTATACGCCAAGAAGAAATCTACAATGTTCGTTGCCGCTATATAAGGGTCTCTAGTCCCTAGGTGAGGCAGTCTGTACTTAGAAAGCGAATCGAGTTGTTAACAAATNAATTAGTTTGAGACAGTTAGTTCTTTAATTCGTTACAATTGGTGTTAGAAGTGGATTTTTAAAATAAATTTGTGAGCGCTTTGTGGACAATCTTTGTATTACAGCGAAATTGACTATGAAACTTTCGCGCAGATAGACTGGTGATTTATTGCGTTTCGCGAAGTGGGCAGTACTGGACGGCGGAAACATAAACTGATAGACCTTTCTCGCGAAAAATAGACTTGTGAAAATAAATAAGTGTTTCGAACTCGAATGAAATAAGTGGACGTAGTCAGTTTTGTGGGAAATAGACAATAAGAGACAAAATGTGTTCGAGGAAACTGTGCCTGGTGGACTTGAAAGTCGCCGAATTGAAGCAAGAATTGGAGAAGAGAGCTAGAATCTTCCGGGAAGAAATCAGTACTCCAGAAGAGACTGTGGGATAGCTTGATTGAGTCAGGAGAAGATCCCGAAACATATTTATTCGAAGTCTCTGGTGGTGATTCGAGTTCAATAATTAGCAAACTCGAGGAGAACACCAAATCGCTGAAAGATGAATCACTTCGTGATTGAAACACATGTGGTGGTGTTGAAAATAACGGTTTGGTAATGGGATAAAGTAATATTCGAGTAATATTCGTAAAGAGTATCACCTAGAATATTCTCAGGTATCCAACACTTCATTGAGGGATTTTCACTGAACTTCTATGGTGAAAATATATTGATTAAGTGTTTCTTGAATACATAGATTACGATTTAATCGCTGTTGGGAAGAAACGATTCATCGCTAAATAATTTTGTTCATATGACCCTCTCCCTTTCAATTTGTTTGAAAACAATAATCACGTGAAAACAATAATATCAAGTCAACAAACTTATTAGAACTAATGAGATATTATATTTTCAGTTTATTATATTCAATTTGGTGTCAATCTATTTTTTTTTCGTTTAAATTTGAGAAAAAGTGGTTCTACCACGGGCTACTCGACTAAACGATAATTCTAGGCCTGTATTTTCCTGAGGAAAGGCTGCTTAGCAGTTTCCGTTACTCACTTCACTTTTTGGGTTCTTAACAACGTTTAACAATAACTTGGTATGGAATCATTTGCTTTTTCCCTTCCGTGCAATAATATTTTCTCTTCAGTTTTCAGATTCTAATTTATCCATCGTTGATAACATGCACTTTAATGG
>WOGN01010853.1:0-10243 GCA_015342105.1 Leptinotarsa texana | reverse complement strand
ACGAAATTGAATGTAAGGACTGCGATGCAAAATATTATGGACAGACAAAAATATCTATTAAAGTGAGATATAAGGAACACATAGCACATTTAAAATATGGAAGACCTGAAAAATCAGCAGTAGCCCATCATATTTTGCAACAAAACCATTCCATAGACTTCCGTTCTTTAAGATTAATTAGACAACTTAACAACAGGCAACTAGATGCCTATGAGAGTGTAGAAATAAGTAAACATAATAATATTATGAATAACGATAAAGGACCAATACCAAATAGCATACTATATAGCTTGCTGAAATAATATTGTTGGGTTTACTGATTACTACAGAAAGACACATTGTAAGTATATTTAGATAGGCAATGTTGTGAAACTAATTTTATATAGCTGAAAATTGTTCTAAATATAGCTGTAACATTTAAACATACATAAGGACATGTTGTAAAATAATAGAAAGGCCAATTGAAAAATTAATTTAGGGTGGTATACTTGTATGGGTGGTATTCCTGCATGGATTACCTGTATGATGTACCATAAATAGTTTTAGTTTTGAGAAGTTTCTAGTTTTATCTTCCTCTTGAAAATGATCACTTGGTGATCGAAACACGTGTTGAGGTGTAAAAATAACGATTTGATGTTGGGAAGAAACTCCAGTAATATAACTTAGTTGATTATAATAAGGTAAAAAGAAGAGCTTAACAGTATATGAAAACAAGAAAACAAACAATATACTTCAAAATATTTCAATATTATAATGGTTTCAATACTTCAATGCAATACTTTCAATGAATCTCTTAAGTCATTTCCAACATAATTGCAACTACTTCCGTGTTGGAAATTTATACATTTATGTTCTCTTAAAATTGGATATCTGTTAGAAAAGAATCTATATATTCCTGAAAACTAATGGGATCACCATTTGGCGATTTATACAAACAAGCTGTGGGTAATTTTGCCTTTTTCAAAATAAGGATTATTATCTTAAAAATATAATTTGCTGAGAGAACTCCATAAAGTCAACAGAAAAGTAATGTTCAGACTAAAATAGAGTAAAGATTTTTTTGAAGCAAAGGTCAAATCTGAATACTCTGTGTATTTACCATTAGTATCAGTTGTCACATGTAGTTGATGTTCGTATTGTCCATTTTTGAGCTTGAAGGTATTTTTCATCAACCATATTTTTTATTATTTTTTTTGACATCCCAATATTTATTTATTTATAAACATATAATTGTTCACTAATCAGATAGGTGTTATGGCCTACAAAGTATTCTTTGATTAATATAATCTTGTAGAGATATCAGATAAGCATTAACCTTTGCAGTACATATATTTACTAAGTTGACTACTCTATGTATTTGTTATTAAGGTCAGTGATCATATGTAGCTTATTCTTTGATTAATATAATCTTGTAGATATATCAGATAAGAATTACCTTTGCAGTATATATATTTACTAAGTTGACTACTCTGTGTTTTTGTTATTAAGGTCAGTGATCATATGTAGCTAATGTTTGTATTTCCTATTTTTGAGTTCTATTAGTGGTTTGAAAGTCATTTTCATCATATTAATTTTATTGAACTTATTAGATAAGGATTTCTTTTGCAGTACATTTATTTTTCCTAAGTTAGTCAACCTGTGTATTTGTTATTAGGCTCAGTGGTCACATATAGTTGATGTTTCTATTGTTTTTATCATATTTATTTTTCTTAATATTAGTTGAAGTAACATAATGAACACTTAACATGACAGCTGACATAAATGACAAATACACATAATAGCCAAGTGAGAAAAAATACATACTCTCGAAATGAACTTCTTTACTGATGTTAATCCTTGAGTCCATGACAAATTGGTTGGTGACAGTTCTTCCTAATGACATAATTGTGGTGAATTTTGTGTTGATTGTTCTAAATACTTCATCATTGTGAGTCTGTACATCGAATGAAGAATGAATTCAAACTTAATAAAATAGACAAAGAGATCTTGAAGTCATCATTTGCTTTTTTTTTTTCTTTTCAGAGATCTTGGTGGCTGTGTAGCAAAAAGTAATCATGATTTCACACATCTCGTCATGCCTCATCTAGCACGTTCTAATAAGTTATTTTATGCTATTGCGAGAGGAGCTAAGGTAGTTTCAGATCATTGGTTGAAAGAGTCTCACGAGGCAAACCAATTCCTCCCAGAAAACGATTACAGTCCTGAATCAAATGACTTCAATTCTGAGTTCGAATGCGATATTGATCAGACATTCCTTATGAGAAATAGAAATCGACTATTTGAGGGGAAATTTTTCTTTGTCACTCCCAGTGTATTTCCAAGTAAAAGAGTTGTTGTTGAGCTCATTCAATGTTGTGGAGGTATTGTGGAAAGACGAAGACGAAGTTCCGCTCAGATTGAGGCAACAAGTAATAATTCCCCTTATACTTATTTTATAATCACTCATGAGAATGATTTGCATTTGGTGGGGGATTTACTTAGAAATAAGAAGGATAAAATGAAGATAGTGTGCAATGCAGAATTGATTTTCAGTTCAATTTTGAAACAAACGTTTGAGGTGGAAGCTTTTGCGGTGTGTGTATTATGATTTCAGAAAATTTTTTTCTTTATAATTGTTCAATGTTAGATCAGCATTGAAAATGTAAATTAGAATTGTATGATTTGAATTTTTATTGTGACATTGTTTTCAAAAGTATGTTCATCACTAAGCAACAAGAATTGTTTTTTGGAACGTATATAATTTTTTTCTGTCTTTAATTATCATTTGAACCATAACCAAAACAGTAATTACAATTCAGTGATGTCATCTTGACTTTCAATTAAGTTATAGTTCTAATGAACTCTTGATAAGTTGAATTTGGAACCTCTAGCATTAAATGTTGAAAACACTTTTCAAAAAAAATTAGATGAAATATTTTTTTATATAATCATTATAAATTATGATTTTTTTCTATTTAGACTAATTAATATATTTTTAGTATTGTGATCTAGTTTATGCATTAATATTGAAGTTATATATTTATACTTTTTGTTTTATTTCATGAACTTTCCTCATGGACTCGTACTGTAACTAAGATCTTGATATAAGTTTTTCTTGAGCCATTAAATATATTACGAAGCTAATACTTTCTTCAAGTGTGGTCAAAGGCCAATCATCAGCTTTCGGAATATGTGGGGCAAGACTTGATAGATGCAGCTGGTATGCCGGAAAGCTATAAGTCACAGTAAATTATTATACACTCCCAGATAAATATTGAATCTACAACGCTGAGATTTATCTACGAGTTGTTTGAGTTGATCGTTAACAGCTAAAACTATTCTACTAAAAAAAATGACTTAAGCCGCAGGTAGACGTAGTAGGCGGTTTCTGGCACAAAATCCCATGTATTTTCTTATGGAGCAAACCTTTTTGCAATTTTTGGTTCAAACAGGAGTGGAGGAAACGTGTGACGTCATCGACGCAGCATGGAATCAGTATCATAGCGATTCAAGCGTGGAACTCCGCCCCTCGGCCGCCTTATTACTCCGCCTCACCTATCGGCTCCCTTGAGACTCCGCCCCTTGACCCCCTTGTCACGTGAACCTAATTATAAAAAAGTTTATTAGAAACGAACCCAGGACGTTCGTGTGGTAGACATTGCCCTTAGACTCTACACCAACATAAGATATTGAAAGTAACTGCGAATGATAGGTATTTATAGCATTTGTTTTTGTCGGGACCGAAATTGACTCATTCATTATTCTTGACCACATTTTTTGGTTTCTGTAGAATGTTAGAAAAATTGTCACGTCAATATCACGTTGTTGGGAATTTATTTCACATCTAGTATTGAAGTTGTTATTGTTTTAAATAGTTACCGTTATTGATGTCAGTTTTGTTTATGATTAAAAAGCAGAAAAGTCAAAATCTTATTTTGCCAAAAATAAGTAGTTTGCCCAAACATTTTGGACCTTCGAGTTTTGTTCAGTACCTTTTCATGTTGAAGCCGCATTCTAAGAAGGAAATTATCGATTGCTGTCAAATTTGTAAAATCCCAATTGAATGATGTCACGTAAGGAAGGTGCTGTTCGAAGAACTAGCAGAGCCACTGCTGAAATCCCGCCGTCAAATTATACGCCAAATGAATCAGTTGAGTCACCAAAATCTACCAAGTCACGTAGCTCAACTGCAAGTAAATTGAAAATATTGAAATTGAAGAAGTTGCAGGCTGAAAATCAACTACAGAAAGAATTAGAAAGTAGGCAATTGAAATTCGAACAACAAAAATTAGAATTGGAACAACAAAAATTAGAACATGAAACTGAAAGAAAGCTAGCTATTATAGAGATTCAAACGTCTATAGAAGCAGAAAAATCTTCAAAAAGCATTGAAAGTAGTAGTGAGCAAAGTGAAAGTAGCATATATAAAAAAAGCATTGAAAGAAGTAGCAAAATGGATTCTCTTCGACACGCTAAGTTATCAGATATTTCAATGGCAAAGTTATTGACTGGTTATTGAAAAATAGTTTTCCATATTTAAAGCAGTAAAACCCAGGAACCGAAAAGTTAATGAATGAACCTATCACAACACATCAGTTTATGAATGAATTCACTTCAGTAACCAAACAAAATCAAATCCACAATGAATCTTCTAAAGTATCCTGCAGGAATGTTTATTTCTCTATATCAACAATCCACTGAAGCATGTGCTTACTCTGATGAAGAAAATTTGCTACGTTTACAAAAAGCCCTGAGAAATGAAACTTTAGATGAAGTGAAGCCATTATTTGTATCTCCAGATAATCTCAATGACATACTTAAGACGTTAGAAGCTAGATTTGCACGACCTGAATTTATAATGGAATCCATGATGAACAAAGTGAAATTATTACCACTCGTGAACACTCGTTCTTCAATATCCTTTAAAATATTTGCCAATTGGGTTCTTAACTTTACTGTCACTGCAAAATTGTTAAAAATGGAAACATATATCAACAATAGCCAACTTCTTAGTCAGTTCGTTCAAAAATTGCCAGAACACCTTCAGTTCCAGTGGGCAAAAATTATTTCAAGAAATACAAAGACATACCTACACCATCGTTGAAAGAGTTTTCAGAGAGGTTACAAGAAGAATCTTCAGCAGCTTGTAAACCTTCTATTTCACATTCTCCATCAACAGTTCCATATATGCATATATGCACAATAAAAAAAACGAATGTTTTCATTGGAACAGAAAATTCATCAATGGAAAAGTGTTGCCGATTTTGCTCTAAATCTACTCATTCCATACACAAATGAGACCATTTCCTGCGTCTCGACACTGACAAGAGATGGGAATGGATGAAATAAAAAAAAAGGTTCCTTTGCTTTTCTTGCCTCAATTCATCTCATCATAATTTCAAATGTAAAAATCGAAGACGTTGTGTTCTGCAGAAATGCGAAAAATACCATAATCGCTTACTCCACCCGAATAATGTAAATCCAAACCATTTGCAGGGATACAACTTGCAAACTCACTTAGCCACTTCTAATATCACAGCTCAGAAGAAACACAGAAACAAAATTGTTTTAATAATGAGCATTTTCCTCAGATTCACGCCAAATATAAACCCGCTTTACTTCTTCTTCTTCTCTAATTTTATGTACGTTGCTTCCCGTTCGGGCGCATTTGTCCAGGCTCCTCCTGTCAAATTGACATCAATTTGACAGAAGCTTCGTAAGAGGGCGCAGCGGTCTTGCTCGCAGCAATGCTGCGACCCCTTTTTTGTCACACTTTTTGTTATAAAAAACAATACACTTTTTTTGTCGCCACCTGCTCAGGAGACCTTTCGATTTATTACACAGATATATTACTTGAGTCGCCTCCTCTCCGGGAGACCTTATGATTTGTAATTCAAATACATGGCCCCTTTACGTAGTTATCCGAACCTACGGCCTGGATACCGGCTTGAATAAAGGGGCCCTTAAACTTAACTTTTATTTAAACTCTCACACTTATTACATGGACTAACACAACACAAAACGGAGCCCCACGATAGCACATGGCATCCACGTACCCTCTTCGTGGACGGATGTTGTCAGTATGTCCGCCCACTACCACGGCCACCACGAGACTCCCGTTTTACTTCGAATAGTTCCTGTCACCGTCATCAGCCCCAAAAAGTCAATGAAAACATATGCGCTTTTTGATGAAGGAACCACGGTTACTTTGATGGACTCCAACCTTGCCGAGGAGATAGGAGTGGATGGTGTAAATGATCCATTGAAAATGTTGGACCAATTGTACTTCCTATACAGACGACCAATCGAAACGTTTTAGTTTGAAAATTCAGGGAACGCTCAATCAGGAAATTTTTGACCTGGCAAACGTAAGAACAGTTTCAAATTAGAAACTTCCTGTTCAATCGGTAGATGTCAAAAATTTAGCGGCAACTTGGAATCATCTGTCACGAATTCCATTGGTCAATCTCAGAAATGCAAAACCACTGATTCTGATTGGGCAGGACCACATCGATTTTAACAATAGCCAGAGATGTTATACAGGAGCCTCCCAATGCACCTGTTATTTTAAATTCCAAATTAGGATGGGTGGTTCATGGAAACTCATCATATTTCAAACATCGAGTCGACTCTCACTATTATATGACATGTTATATGAAAAATGATGTTTTTTGAAGATGACGAATTGAAAGAACTAATGAATGAAACTATTCTGATGGATAATTTGGGAATTGAAAATGACAAATTCAATCATATTTCAAAAGAAGGCAAAAAGGAGTTTCAATTCATGGAAGAACCATGTCGCCAGTAGAAAACAACCACTGTGAAATCGGTTTGCTTTGGAAGAAAGAAAATATCAATTTGCCAAACAGCAGAGCTACCCCGTTGAATGGATTATTATCTTTAGAGAAGAAAATGCAGAAGCATTTTGGAGAGCAATATTCCAAAAAGATTGAAAATTTCGTTGAAAAAGGATACGCAAAAGTTTTGACTTGCGAAGAAGCCGCCGTTACATCTCACAAAACCTGGTATTTGCCACACTTTGCAGTAAAACATCCTAGTAAACCACGAAAATTCAGATTCGTATTTGATGTCAGAGCCAAAATAGATGGAATCAATTTGAACGAAAATTTATTAAAAGGACCTGATCTTTTGAATTCCTTAGTAATCATTTTATTCAATTTTCGTCAAAATCAAATAGCTGTAATGGGACACATCGAAGAAATATTTTTAAGGATATACATACGAAATGAAGATCAAGATTCGCAGCGTTTTTTGTGGATGGGAAGAGATAAAGATGGACTTATCCTTACTTACCAAATGAAATCCATGATTTTCGGAGTAATCTATTCTCTAAGCTCTGCGATCTACGTCCTTCGTGAAAATGCCAAAAACATGGAAAGAAATATCCAAAAGCAGTGAAAGCTATTGAAATATATCATTACATGGATGATTACTTAGACAGTTTCGAAAACGAAGCAGAAGCAATTGAAATTGTTCACGAGGTCATAAACATCCATAACTGAAGCAAATTCAGAATGATAAACTGGGTCAGCAATTCTAGTGATGTCCTGAATATACCTGCTGAAATACTATTAAAAAGTAGTACCGATACTGAAAAGTTACCCACGTCTGAAATAACTTTAGGTATTTTTACTGATACAAATTCACATATTAGAAAATAATTGCGAGTGGCACAAAGATATGTGTACCTTTTCTGGAAACGGTGGATACGAGAATATGTACCCTCGCTGATAAAGAGAAGCAAGTGGCAGTTCACTAGCAGCGATGATACAGTAGGAGATATCGTCATTATTGCGGATGATAGTTTTCCCAGAAACTCATGGCCAAGAGGAAAAGTTACGGCGAATTTTTCCTGGTCTCGATAGCTGAGTACGGGTAGTCGAAGTAACTACAGCAAAAGGAACGCGTGTGATGTATTCGAAGTAAAGAGAGATGAAGATGGTACGATGTATCATGTTCCTAGCGCAAGCTGGTGTTGCCGATTGTAAAATAAATCGTTATTTATGAGGCAATGTAGCGTTGCCGGTTTCAAAACATGTATACAAAACATATACATGTATACAACATGTTGTATACAGGGCGTTTCAAAATAAATCATTTAAGAGAAAAACATGTCGGTTTGACAGAAGTCTAGCGTTCCAATATGTCAGAAGGACACTGAGTCTCGTATCTTTGTTAACCAAATTAGCACATCAGGAGAAGGAGAAGATGGCACCAAAGTTGTCAAGGAGTTATGTATTGTGGAGTTCACATTTGAAAATGGGAAAAAGCGAAGTATTCGACCGTTTTACAAGTGTTTTGACCATTTTGCATACGTTTTCCACCATTTTCCGTGCGTTTTCGATCGTTTGCGTACGTTTTCGATCTTTTTTCGTGCGTTTCGACCGTTTTGCGTGCGTTTCGACCGTTTTGCGTGCGTTTCAACCGTTTTGCGTGCGTTTATTCGTTATCGTTTCATCGTTATTATCGTAACCGTTTTTCTACTTTCAATATGTCAGTCATTTATCATTTAACGTGTTCCACGAACCAAGTAAGCATAACCAGGAAATTACTAAAGTCCATGCTTTGTCATATGAAGATTCATTTTGCGAATTTTCAGACTCCTGTACGGAACCTTGTGGAACACTCAACCTAACTTCTGTTACAGAGTGGTGTCGGTCAGCCAATCAAAATGGAGGAATCAAATATCACTCGATTGATTGTGTTAAATGAAAATGAACTGGAGAATAAGGGTCGAATAAAACATTAAAACTTTGAAAGTGACGTAGTCAGCGTGGGAGATGGTGGCGTGGTAGAAAATGTGTGACGATTTATGGAAATGAATGTATTATTAGAAAAAAAAAATGACAGAGAAAAAAACAAAGACGACGTAACATGTCAGATGGGCACTGAGCCCTATTTTCGTTAATAATAATTTGTTCTCAACGTGCAGCACATCAAATGATATGGAAACGAATGAAGAATTCATCGACAAAGAAAAATAAAGATGGCGCAACATGTCAGCACTAACCTGCTTCTTCGTTAATAATATTTGGATCGTCATGTATAGCACGTCAAATGAAAGGGAAACGAAGGCAGAACTCATCTTAATTCCAGCTAAATTATTATTCCAAGACATATTAGTGTCCATTTGAACCCTCAAAAAATTAATCGAAACAGAAGGTGGAACCCCAAAAAATAGGAGATATAGTACACCAAGTCAGCGAATAATGGCATTTTTCTGCAGAAAAATGTTTGAATTTCTTCAGTTTTTTAAAATATCTGTAACAGAAAGACAAAACTTAGCTGCGGAACCCTTTTATCTACGATTGTTAGAAAGAGGGAGAGAGAAAGAGAGAAAAATACGTTTATTGTCCTAAGAAAGAGTTCTTGTTGACAAACGATTATGAATTATGTCAAAGTAGTATAAAGGTAATTACTAAAAGCCCATTTATGTAAAATAGGGTGTCAAACACATTTTTACGAGACAAAATAAATGATATACAAATATGCTATATTTTAGTGACATACAGTAGAAAACTATAATTCATAAAGAGCGTCATTGTAAAATTCATCTAAACTATAATAGGCTTTATCAATCAGAATGTCGCTTAATTTTTTCCTGATAATATTCAAAGAATAACTCCTCAGGTATATGGGAATTTTGTTTTAAATCTTTATTCCATTGTGTATCAATGAGTCCTTCTCCATTGTTGTTGTGGGCAGGGGAAGTTAGCTTGACGTGTATTATAGTGTGGTTAGTTTATATCCTCACGAGCAGATATATTTTTACGAATCAGACTTACTGTTTCAAGAATGAATAGAGATATTATTGTCAGAATTCGTTGTTCAATGAATAATGGTTTGCAGTGATTTTAGAACTTTGCCCCGCACACATACCGGACACCTCACTTCTATAAAACGAAAACAGTCTGCAGCATGCTTTTGCTGTATACTTTCCAGAAGGCAATACCGTATCTTATATGTGCATCCACAAAGGCAAAGTACGCAGGTAGGCAGGTTCTACCCAGTTCCTTCGAAACTGTCTTCACTACAAAGCAGCCAGATGCAAGTTTTTTATTCAACTTGATGATATGATCCTCAAATTTAAGCTCATTATCAATGTGAAGTTCTAAAAATTTGGAGGACAATTACATCTCGAGAATTTTGTTATTCAAACTAAGATGTGGCTGTTCACATTTGAAGGTGAGGAGATGGGTTTTATCAAAGTTTAAAGAAAGCTTATTTGAGTCGCACCAGC